>PVHY01007410.1:0-67687 GCA_004024945.1 Uropsilus gracilis
GTTTAAGGATCAGCATGGCTGGGGGCTCCCAGGCTCCGGTCCCAGCCTAAGACTTCCTGGAAAGGTCACCTCAAAACCACCCATCCGGGTGACCTGGGGACGCCACAGGTGCTGGAGACTCCCCAGGCTCCCAGTGCTGGTGGGTGGGATCCAAGAACAGTTGTTTTGTTTCAAGCTGACTCTGAGGTGATCTGACGTCCTGCTCTTCCCTCTGATGCTCGCCTTCCAGTCCCGGCCCACAGAGATCTGCTTCCTGTGTCAGAACCCCCTTGTGCAGGTTTTCCCTGCACGGCCACTCTGCCCGCAGGGTTCCCAGACCCAGCGTCGGGGTGCACAGGCTTAGCACCAGCCTGCAGCTGTAGCCACCTTCCCTGCCACTGCTCACCGCCTTGCCAGGGCCAGAAGTTACGGTTTGTCTGTTCAGCTAGTTCCAGGGGTGGGTCGCTGTCACACTTAGTGCTGTCTCAAGGCCCAGCACTTCCTTAGCCCACTGGGCTCCCAGGCCACATCTGTGCCCCCAGAGCAGCCCTAGAGGGGCTCGCTACCTGATGAGGGGATCCCGTCAGATGCGTGAAGAACCCGGGTACTGGGCATGACCTCATCTGGGGCTTCAGCGATTCTTCCGAGGTGAGGCTGATGACTTTTCTGAAAGACCAGTGAGGTCACTTCACTGGCACTGCTGTCGGGCCAGACAAGCATTCTCTGAGAGGGAAGGCCTCTCTCTGAGAGGCCGTTGCTGCTGTTTCTTCCACCTCTTCCTTCCGTCCGTCTCTCCAGAGACTCTCACTTGATCGGAAAACCGCTGACCTAATCTCACCGCTTCAATCCTGAGACGTGGTGCTCACTTAGCTACTTGCCTCCGCTACTACCCGTGGAATCATCATAACAATGTAGTAACATTTTCTACCACTAGGACACCATTTCAATTTGACACTGGATTTTCCCTTATCTGTAGTTATTAAACTATGCCGCTTGGAGTGTTTCTCAGGTTAGGTCTTGGGTCGTCTCAGCATTCAGCAGTGAAGTCAGGCCTTAGGCTAGGAAGGGTGAAGCCCAGCGCACCGCGGCTCCAGGAGTGCTTCAAAAAAAAAAAAAAAAAAAGAAAGAAAAGAAAAACCCACTCAGGAATGCAACTTGACTAACCTTATTATGTCTATTCGGGTGAAAAACTTACCTGAGCTTAAAAGAATGAGTGATCACCTTCCTGTAAGCTTTCTGTTCCCTCACTTTAATAGCCAATCTGTGGCCCTGACTCAGCACCTCTGGCCCGGGGTCTGGACACCCAGGCCCTTGCCACCTCCTCAGACGTGTCTCGGCTCTTCTAGAAGCCCCTTTCTAGATGTGAGCGTAACAGGCACTTGAATTTCCCAGCAGACTGCATTTTTAGACGCCCCGAGAATCTCGGCACAAGCACGACAGTGGACGCTGTTACTTGAAATGAGCTTTATTCTGACAGACACGGATGGGCACGGCGGTCAAAGCACTCACTGGGCGATATGTACAGAGTCTGGCCTCACGTGCAGCGGCTGCTGGTGGAGTGGGTCCCCCCAGCCCAACACCCACAGCCGGCAGCTGTCAGGGCAGAGAGGAGGCTTCAGGAACCTGCATGGAGACTCGACTTCAAAATGTGGGGTGAGCGTCTGCAGACCACGTCACTAAGACAAGGAGACCCACAGAGAGCCGGGGAGAGGGAAGGACCCGTCGGCCCCTGTGCTCAGGACTCCGAGTTACAGGGCAACAACACGCTGGAAAATATGCTTGTGCCTTCTGTTTGTGAGAAATGGAATGTGTCCAGAATTCGTGTTTCCAGTTACAACCGATGGGAGTCTCTACAGACACCTAATTTTTAAAGGTTTCTGACGTGTAGAGGTCAGTCCTCAGGCCACTGAGAACAGCTGCATGCATCACGTCACACAAATGCCAGACAGAGAAGATGGTGGCAGGGACACTCCAGGACGGCTGTGAGCCATGTCTCTCCGTGGGGGTAACCAGGAAGGGCAGTGGTGGCAGCTGTCCCCACAGTGCCAGTGTGTGTGCTCCGCTGCCAGTAACCAGCGCTCGTCACCCTCGAACGCAGGAAGGACGAATGCCACGGAGGAGGACAGCACTGACGCGAGCTCCAGATGTGGGCTGGGATGGTGAAAACGCAGCTTGGGCTTTAGGGGTTAAAAGGTCTTAGTCAACACAGAGAGTGTTTTGTATCAATTTTTAATTTTAAAATCAGATCATATCTTTGAAAGATGGAAAATAAACACTTTTCTAAGCTACTGGTGGAATCTAAAATAATAAAACAAACACTCAAGATCTCCCGGTATTTGATGAAGAGGGGATTTGGACTTTCTGGCTCCATGGGTCGGTGTTTCAGTGTCAGCTGCAGATGATGTTAGAATGCGGTCTGCTTAAGCCCATTTTCCAAACTCAGAATCTTGAAAGAACACTGGAGGGATATTTTCGGGAACTCTGGCTCTCAACAGAATCTTAACCGGGGGTGCTAACAGCCAAGAGCACTTGTGACCCAAGCACGGCCCGGAGGCACTCACAAGGCGGAAGCTGCGGCCTCGGAGAGCAGCTCTGGAGCAGCCCCGCAGCAGGCAGCGGTCACACAGCACTCAGCAGCCACCGCTCGGCCGCTGCGGGAGGCTTCGTCGGCGGAGGGACTAACAGCGACATCAAAGACGCCAGTGACCGGCACTCGACCCCGTGCAGAGCACCTCGAAGTGTCTTTACACCGAAGGCAGAACATGTCATTCCTTCAACTCAACGAACCAGTAAGCCGCTCTTCACGACATGACCACGAGCACAGCAGGCGGGCAGCCCGGGCCGGCGGACGGGCCTCCGGTGCAGGCTACTCTTTTGACGCCTCGCAGTGGGGGCAGGCCGGGCAGGCGCTCTGCTCCTTCAGCCACTGCTTGAAGCACTGAGGAAGGAGAGGAGATGAGTCAGGCCCCCGGGAGCATACAGGACCCCAGCGACGCTGTCCTGCACCGCGGCGGCCACGCTAGCTTCCCCTTGGAGTGCGCTGGCGCCTGCAGTCACCCAGCACCGAGATGTGGGGCCCGCCGAGCCCCTGCGCCTCAGAGCCGGGCCCAGGAAGACGGGGCCCCTGCCACGCTGGCTCCAGTCTGACCTAGAGGTCAGTGTTTCCTTGGCCCTTGGACACCCTCACCCCAAGCCTCAGCTCGCCACCCACTGCCTGGCCTGGCCCACCACCGCCCCCGAGCCCGGGTTGTATGAAGTCTGGGCACCCAGGCAGACACCCCTAAACCCGTCACGCTGGAGCGACTGCGAGTGTCTCCACGCCCTAGGAAGTGTGCCGCGGGGTGGATCCATGAACTGGCACAGCGCAGATCTGCCTGTTCTCGCCCGGCGGATGCGGCCACTGCTTGGCAGGCCACACCCCCGGGAGCTACACGCACATGGCGGAGGGGACATGCCTAGACCCCAGGTCTGGGAAGCGGGACAGTCAGGCTCAGAAGTTGTCCTCTAGCGCCTCCAGGTGGCCCCACATACCAGCCTGGTTCCAGGCCCGTCACGTGCGTGAGGAGTCACCCCAGGACCCACGGCTGCTCTGAACGTCAGTGTCCGCAGAGTGGACAGCCCCAGGGCCACGAGCCTTCCCAACCCTCCGGAGCTACCCTGTGCGCTACGGGGCAGGCCAGAGAGTCCTCACCCCTTTGTGAAACCTGTGCCCGCATTTCAGCACTCGCATGTTTTTGGACTTGAACACCTGGTGGCATAGCTCACAGGAGGCAGCACCCGACACCTGAGGAAACAAACATGCCAGTAATAAAGAATAACAGTTTCTTTTCACTCAAACCTGCAGTACTTGAGCTCTTCCCACAAATGACCTTCAGACACTCCACACCCAAGTGGCCCGTTGTTCCCCATGACAACAAAGCAGAGGACACGTATTTTTAACAGCATTTAAGGAAAAAATAAAACGCAAAAAGAAAGGTGTAATTTTCCAGTTCCAGATTTCTTAGAACGTTCTACAGCTAACAGAGCCCCAGCGAAACACCACGCACACCGACGTATCTGACCCCACCGAAAGCACTGCAGCAGCTGAGTACCGCAGACGACCAGCCCCTGGTCACCTTGCGGTGGTGGCAGTGACGCAGACTGAGACACAGCCACCCTGGGAGGGAAGACGGTCCCCTGACTCCGAGACGGCCAACCAGCTATCCGCATGAAAGCAGGCACAGGGCAGCGGGAAGCACATGTGTCACACAGTCTGGTCTCTGAACACTCGAGTGTGCGTACAGCTCCCAGCAGAGTCCCGAGAGCGAAGCTGCTACCCGAGCCTGCTTTTGGTTAAGATTTACTCTTTCCCTTTGCTCCTTTCTAAAGTCTCTACGCGTGCAGATTACCTGCACAAAATCAGACCGAAACAGGCTGACCGCTGACTCAGCACACCCCGGACGGGGCAGTGTGGGCGCTGAAGTGCAGGGCCAGGTGCAGGGGCTGACCTCGGCTCTGGGCCACAGGGGCGCAGGGCTGCAGGGGCACAGGGGAGGGTCCTGGCTCATGGGGCTCTGGTCGCTGAGCGGACAGTGCTCTCTCCGTGAAGGCCAGCCCGGGGGAGGGCGGCTCGGTCATCAGATGCCAACCGGTCATCAGATGCCAACCTCTCCTGTTGTCTCAGCACCTGCCCGTAGGCCACCTCTGACCATGGCTGCACGCCCCACCCCCACTCTCAGCACGCCATGTCTCCAGCAGCTGGCAAGGAGGCTGTTCTGCAAACCATCAGCAATGAGCAAATGCCCCCCTGGCGGGCTCAGGGCAGAGATGGGGCTGAAGGCAGTGCGTGCGAGCTCCGGACAGGGGAGGGGGACGTCCACTACTCTCTGGGTGCGGGGGCTGCCCCAGCGGGAACAGAGGATGCGGTGTCCACTGGACGCACAGGGGACGCATGGAGTGTGCCAGCGAGGATGCCGAGAATGCTGCCCAATGCGGGGAGTGAGCGTGTGGACAGGCAGGGCCTCACGGGGGGGACCTGTGAGCTCACGAGGTGCGCAAGCCTCCCAGGCGAGAGCACACCTGGCGGTGCGGTTCCCTGAGGCGGCAGAAGGAGGACAACCCTATCTGAGGTGGCGAAAGAGGATGCGCGGAGGACGACTCTACCTAACCTATGCGCCCAGAACTCACTCTGGCGCAGTCGACCCAGCACTCAGAACAACCCGCAGCAGCCCCCACAGCTGTGGCGGCCAGGGCCCAGCAGCGTCCTGGCTCTGCTGATGCAGCTGGACAGAGGGATGTGTGCCTGCACCAGCGTTCAGGTTGGAGCCACGCTGAAGCACGCAGGGACACAGCCCGGGTCCAAGAAGCCTTCCGACCAGCCCAGAGCTGGCCTTACACAGAACAGGCCTTGACCCCTGCGGCCAGAGCTGCTGGCCTCCTGCCCATGGGCTGTTCTGATGCTGCGCCCAAGGCTCACTCAGGTGCATCGACAGCTGCCTCCAACCTAAAGTAACCTATTTCCGACTCGCAAGTCAGGGCGGCTGCATCCCCAAGTGGCAGCTTGCCTCCCGCATCACGCACCAGCGGATGCACAGCCGGACACAACACTCACAGGCAGAGCCGCGGCCTTCTGCTCCGGGGGCGGAGGGGCTGCTCCTGCAGCCTCAGAGGGCGCGCCCTGTGGGGCCTCGGTCACCCGGGCAGCGGTGGCGGCGGCGGTGGTAGCAGCAGCAGCAGCAGCAGCAGCAGCAGCAGCAGCAGCAGCAGCAGCAGCAGCGTGTGGCTTGGGGGTCTGGCCCGGGTCCGGCTGCAGAGACAGAGCAGGCAGCAGCGTGTCAGTGGCCCCGGCGCCAGCACCCCCTGCCCAGTGAGCTGCACTCGCACTGTGCTCGGAGCAGGTTTGGTTTTACGATCTTGTGTCTCAGAGACAGCTGCACAGCGCAGCATTCTGTCACATCTGAGTGCAATACTGACCTTTTTCTTTCTGCTCTCAGCCAGCACGTGTTCTGTCACTCTCTGGACAGTGTCATCGACGCTCCATCCAGAGGCGGAGTTCTTGTTTTTACTTCTCACTTTTTTAATAAAGCCAGCAAGCTCCGTGCTGCAAGGGAAAGGGAGCGTGAGCGACAGAGCCAGCGCCTTCTACCCTAAGAGATGTCGTGTGCCGGCACTGGCCAGTAGCCCTCAGAATCAGAAACTAAAGTAATCTGTGACCAAAAATAGTTTAATAGACAATGTACAAAAAGCAACAGAATCACTCCGAACAGCTACAGAATTGCCAGTGTTACTCCGAAGTATTTACTTCGGTAGCATCTCAAGGTAACCGTGTGGCTGCTGTGTCCACCCCCCGTGAGAAATGAGCATCCTCTATCATGGGTGCACTGCAGCCTTCTAGAAAGTCACCAGCGGATCAGACACCCCTGGTCTGGACTTGAAATCAATCACGTCTCTTTTACCTAAGAGGAAAGTAGTTTTGCTGACTTCCTCCCCTAAACCCCACCAACAGCTTCAAAGCCCGACTGCTCCACAGGAACCCGTGCTGGGAGCCCCATCATTAGTCAGCGAGAAGCCCGCAGCTGCATCGCCACTAACATCCTGGGTGTTGAAACTTCCGGAACCTGAGGCTGCATGTCTACCAGCCGCTGAAGCTTCACGCGCAGCAAGGACGCACCCAGCTTTACGTGGTGCTTTTGGGATCACAACCAGAGATCACAACTCTTCAGACTGGCCCAGGAACTGCTCCTGAGGAGCCTCGGTGCTGCCCAGCGGGTGACAGTGCCGCAGGCGTGTCTCTCCGTACCTGCTGTGGCCCGGGAAGGCTGCGGAGAGCTGCTCCATGATCCTGCTGTACGGTGGTTTGGGCGACTGGCTCGAGCTCGCACGAGCTGGAGGAGCAGACAGCTTCGAGGCAGCCCCGAGGCTTAGCTCCACCTCCACGGCCCGGCCCACGTCCTCTGCCTCAGGCAGCCCGGGGACCACTGGCGGGCGGCAGGATGGTGCGGGCGGCAGAGAGGGAGCCCCCGCAGGGCTGTCACTCCTAGGGACCAGGCCCACATCCTCAGGGGCTGGAGTCTGGTCTGTGGCCTCTCGACGCGCAGATGCTGAAGGGCCGAGGGCATCGTGGCCCGGGGTCTCGGGAAGGCGCGGAGAGCAGGGCACCTGGAAGGCAGAGCCACCATGGAGGAAGACGGCTCAGCATCATGACACAGAACCTGGCTGCTCCAGGGCCCAGGGAATCGGAAGGAATTCACCGTCTCTGTTTAAAAGCGCTGCTGTCCCAGGTAACTTGTTAGTTGTTACATCAAGGACAGAGTCTACCCAATTCTAAGGTCTTCTCTCTATAACTCATTACTGTCTGCCAAATCTGGAAACTGAGGGCATTCCACAAACAAACTCCCCTCCCCCAGGACCCCCCAACTGAAATCTCCCCGTGCCCAGCTAAACCTGGGCTGACTGACCAACGCCGTCCCAACACTCCCCACACCAGCCACGCCAAGGCCTCCACAGCCTCCACCCCACTAGGTCCAGGGACACCAGGCGCTGCTGGCACCTTCTCTGCCTCCAGTGAGCTCTTCTGGCTCACCTGCTGGCTTCGCCCCCACGTCTCAGGCCTCCCTCGGTTCTGCCCGTGAGACTAAGAGCAGAGCTCTCCCTGTCGGTAGCCTGAATCTTCTCCTCAGGCTACATCCTCCCAGACCTTTTCATCCCTTCCTGTTTCAAGACCAAGTGCTCACGGCTTATCCGCGAACTCAGGTTCTGCAGTGTCGGCCCAAACCTCCCAAGGCCAGACCCCCCCAGCTGATGCCAAGAGCACATGCTCTGACATCACTGTTTTAAAAGCAGCCTGAGCAAGAGTCTCCTCGTGCCGCCCCCCCCCACAGTGCCCACCATATGACAGGAGCTCAGGCTCATTCTTGACTCCCCAACACGCACACCCTGCACCCTGATCTCAGGAACACCAGCTCATTCAAGTGTATCTTCTTAAATTTCATCTCTCCCCTCCGCTCTCTGCCCCAGGGCACGGCCAGCGGTGGGGAGCTGGGAACTGGCAGCCCTGCGGTCAGACCCCAGCGCAAAGGAGGTGATGAAGGGCCAAGGTCAGCCCAGGAGGACCGACACGACACTCTGTCCTACCCCTCCAGAAAACCACCCCAGTGCTCCTACTACCACAGTTGTCCAACTACTCTGGTCAGTTGAGAAAAACTGTGGTTTGTTCACTGTTTTCTTTCCTTCAGAAAAGAAAGAAAAAAGATGTGACAGACTCACTGTGGTACAGGCAGGAAATGAGGGCTCAGATATTCGCACTTGAGGAAGCTCGCTGAGCCGAGAACCACTTTTAACTGCCTTGATTTGGTCTTCAAACTGGGACTGCAGAGAGATAGGTGTTCAGTCTTTCTAATAAATTCCAAGGGAAAACCACAATGAGCACATTTTTTCTTACTGAACACTACAAATGGTCAACAATTTTTCAGAGAATATACCTGAACTGCAAGGTACTAAAACAATTACTTCTTGGAAGGAAAGAAGCACAGTTTCAGATCTCAGTCAGAGTGCTCTACAGTTTGATCAATTTTTCTAGCCTTAAGAAGGGTGGCGTCAAGCCGGGCACGGTGGCTCATGCCTGTAAGCTTCAGCCTATGAAGCAGCTGGGGCCAGGGATTGCGTTTCCCACTTGGAGCAACACAGCGAGACCTAGTCCCCCCAAAATAATTGGGTGTGGTGGCATGCACCTGTCATCCCAGCTACCTGGGAAGCTGAGGCTGGGGACTGATTAAGTCCGTGGTACCCCGGGCAATGTGAGCCTGTGGTTCCACGGGCAAAAACAGTGAGATCTAGTCTCAAAAAAAACAAAAAAAAAAAAAAAAAGGTGGTGAAAACAGGCAATTTGAAAACTAGCATTGCTTTCATGAACAGTTCCTAAAATTTCAACAAATACTACTTTTCACAGCTCCAAACTAAAGGAAATCAGCCACAATCTCAACCTGATAGCAGTCTCCTAAGAATTATACACCCCTCAGACTTGGCAGAAGCATGAAACACCTTGTCACTTACCTTTGCTTTCTCAATCTCTTCTCGAACACTGGAAAGAAAGGACTCCCAGGAATGTATATCAGGCTCCACATCAGGATATGCTGCAGAATCACTGAGAAAGTAGAAAAGCATTTAGCTTAACGTCCATCTTAGTAATTACAGAAATTAAAAGTACAAATGAAAAGAAACATACAGACATGAAAGATACACTTAGCATGACTACACATACACCCAAAGTCCCATTATTTTTAAAGAGTTATACACTTCATAATCTCAGCAGGAAACACATTTTAAGGAATTTTCACTATGGACTCACCAAAATCCCAACATTAGTGAACAGAAAGCAAATAGTCTCCAAGATCTTATTTTTTTCTCTCGAATTCACAGACTTGGCGATTCCTCATCTGACACCTTCATGATTAACATCAAAGCCCATCTTTGCATTTAAAGAAAGGGCAGCCTGAAACCTGAGGCATTCCAATAAAACCCTCATTCTCTTCTCACTTGTAAACTGAAGGGTGGGACCTGGCAGACTACTTCACTATCTCAGCACCTCAGGAGTCTGGCCTGTGGGAATGACAGACAAGGTCTCTGCTCCCGAGCAGGCATATGCCACAGTGCTCCACGCTGGTGTCAGCTCTTGTCACACAACCTCAGAGCAGCAGCCCAACAAGTCCGTATGGCCTCTGCCTTTGCTGTCCTTCGGGACCACGGGCAGGGTCAGTGGCGCCCCTAAGAGTCAGTTGCTGGAGACTGAAGTCGTACCCCAGGTGAAACAAGGGCGGGCCTGCCCTTCACGAGGGCCGGGTCCAGGGGCTATGCACGCTGTGCACACAGCATCTGACGGCTGTGGCTGTCTCTGCCCGAGTTCACAGGCCTGAGACCTGAAGTTACCATGTCAGCTTGCGCCTTCGGTCAGAAAGGCGTTCTCATGAAAAAACCAAAAATTTGAAAAATGAAAACAAAGATCCACAAATAGTTTTAATATAAACTTTTTAATTTGACCCACTGAGGGACTTTAAGATGAAAAAAACAAAAAACAAAAAAACACTAGGAAGGAAGAAAATTCTGACACTGTGTCTGGAGCATGAAGAAAGGACTAGATGAAAAGGTTATGCACGGACGCTGCAGATCCCTGGCAACTGCACTGTAAAAGCAAAGGGAAATGAACAGAAACAGTAAAGATTGTGGAGAGCTAAAAAAGTAATGCATGACCGTCCTTCAAAGTGACACGAACGTACTCTGCAGCTCACACTGCTGACACCAGGCTCCACGAAAGGCGACTTGGCAGTGTGAAAGCCTTGAAAATGTGATCTTCCTTCCAGAAACATATCGTGTGGAAAAAATCCATATAAAACACACAGGTATGTGAGAAATCCTGACACATTTGTGAGCTGGTACTGCCCAGCTTGCACGAGACTGGAGAAGCAGAATTACTGATAGCAAAGGAGACCCGTGCATACTACAGAGTCAAAGAAACATGTAAATTTCTATTTCTTTCAAATACAAATACATTTATTTGAAATCATTAGCGAGTCATAGCACCATTTACAATTATGGACTTTGCTCATCTGCTTCCTGTTTCTACCACTGAGCAGGCTGTCAGCTGCACATCGCAAACAGACGGCCCTGGCACCACGCGCGCCTCCTCTGCCAGCCCTGACACACACTGCCCGCAGCGCGTGGGGCAGGACCAGGGCAACATGTACCTGCTGCGCAGCTTCAGGCTCCGCAGATAGGCCTCGGCGTGGGAGTCCATGGTCTGCAGCTTAAACACCTCCGTCTCCCGCCAGTTCTCGAGCACAGACACCTGCCATTTGGTGAGAGGATGTTTACTCGCTTTAACACTGAGAAACTGAAATTACCGTGCGATTGTTAGAACTGAAACATTCTAAACCACTTTCAATTTCTCCTTAAATGACAAGCAGTGACAGAATCACCAGAACTTGATGATGCTACAATTTCACTCCGATCAGCATGAATGAAAACCTTTGGATTTGAAAACTGAATTTAAAAGTGGCGGTAAAATGATGTACTTCAGATGAGACTCCTCAGACATGAAGCGGCCACCTGCTTTCTGCGTAAGCTGCACGTCAGCACAGGGGAGGCCGTGCACGGGAATCTGCCCCCGCATGCACACCTGTATTCCTGTCCATGGGTGAGCGGAGGGCCAGAGGTATCAAAATAACTCCAACATCGAATCCTCATGAATGTAAAGGTCTCAAAGAAGTTTCCTCAATACAGGCATCAAAAGCCTCAGGGAGGGCCAGGCATGGTGGCGCATGCCTGTAGGTGGCAGCCTAGGAAGCCACGGCCAGGGCCAGGGATCGCAGTTTGAGTCCCACCGGAGGCACGTAGCGAGACCTAACTCCCAAAAAAAATAGCTGGGCGTGGTGGCACGCACCTGTAATCCTAGCTACCTGGGAAGCTGAGGCTGGGGATGGCTTGAGTCTGTGGTACCCCGGGCAATGGGAGCCTGCGGTTCCATGGGCAAAAACAGCGAGACCTGGTCTCAAAACAAAACAAAACAAAAACAAAAAACCACAAAAGCCTCAGGGAACACTGCAGAAACATCAGCCCGCAGGAAATGCAGGACTGTCTTGTTTCCCTCCAGGTGTCAGTAACCGTGAAGGGGACTCACCGGGTGAACCTGCTGCCAGACGATGCTAAGTGTAAAGTGAACAAGCTCTGGAAAGCAGTTTTCAGTTGTGGGGGCCACACAGTACAGGGACTTTGTGTATCCCCCCTTTCCTTAGAGCAGCTGCACGGTCAGAATTTGACCGAAAGCCTCATGCCTACAGGCTGCATATGGCAAGTCTTTTCTTATTTTCCCTGAATTGTTACATGCCAAAAAATAACAATTTCTCAATTAGAAAAACAGAGATGACTGTATTTCAGGAACTAAATAGAGGTCATTGTTGACTTTTTTGTCTTAGTCATTTCTCAAACAATGCACCAAAGCTGACATATATCCTTCCAAATACGATGCGTGTATCAAGTGGGATTATTTTCAAGCATTTCCATATATTTTATGGCCACGTCACAGGGTATCACCTGAGGAAGGATAAGGGAGCCATTTGAAGAGAGCACGGGAATGGCTGAAAGGTAACAAGAGAACAAGGAGCACAGGCTGCAGCTCTGCCATCCAGAGCTACTGACACTCAGGCTAAAGGTCAGGATCCAAAAGCTCTGGGCCTGGGGGAGGGGGGGTCAATGCTCGAGGGAGACAGGGCTCGCCTCCACGCTTGGAGCAGTCAAGCCTCGCAAGCAATCAGGCACAGAGCAGACCCAGGCAGCCTCTGTCACCACACGCCCTGGTCTCACCTCAGCAGCCACAGCTCTTTGATGACACTCTTCATAATCCTCTTTCCCTTTCTTTATAGAGTCTTCTAGTTTCAATTTCTCCTTTGCAAATGTATTACTGTAAATATGGAAGAAAAAGAAAACTTCTTGAAAAAAGCTTCACCTTTGAGATCACTGAAGGTTCAGGCTGGTTTTGAAATCCAAAACTTGCGAAACACCTACTGAACCTTCCTGCGGGACAGCTGACTATGGAGGGCAGATGCCCTCATGCTCCTGGAGCTTCATCCACAAGCAAAGGAAGGACTGGAGATGAAAACTATTTGGGGGGAATGCAGGAAAACTGGCTCACGATTTTCACGAGAGTGGTGGAGTGTAATCTGGCTACGACAGTAAACTCTGTAGCTCCTCCCCCGTGTTTGGGTCAGACGCCCTATCTGGACACAAACAGGGTGCAGGGTGCAGGCCAAAGGAAAAGCGGTCTGCACAGGGCTGTTGAGAGCAACGTTTGCAATAGCCAAGAGAGAAGCCACTGAGAGCGATGTCAGTGGGAACACACAGGAACGGTGAATGAGAAGAGCAGAATGCAACTATTCACTACGAACTATAAAAAATATCACTCCCATTCAATAAGGGGTACACTAAGAAATCTTACAGGCACACAACAACTTTCTTTAACAAAGGAAAAGACACATAACCAACAAAAAGGAAAAGCAGGATTTTTAAAATTAACAATGTAAAAAAAAAAAAAGCAGGTCCCTCTTAAAATGAAGATACTGAAAGTGTAAATTTACTTAAGTATTTAAGGAACAGACTAAAAACGGAAGAAAAATGAGCACATTCTTTCAAAGGAACGAACAACCCAGTTAAACTCTAGTCTGCTTGTGCCGCTGTTATTAAGAGTTTTAAGAAGTTGAAAATAAATATAAGCTTTATTTGCCTGGTTTCAAGGGATTGATCCAACAGCTGGTGTTCCTCGTCCTGCCCATGAGGTTTCTGGGTATTCCTACAAAAGCACGAACACAGAAGTTAATTTTCAGAGATTTTGAAAAACACACTGCCAAAGAGTAAACCCCACCCGGGCCCAGGCCAGCATCTTTTGAGTTCTTTTTAAGTTTCTATGTTTTGCTTCCTTTCAAATATCGTCTAAACAGGCCAAGAACTGGGGTCACCAGTCTTCCGGGGAACAGCCATTCTGCAGCCCCCTTTGTTGATGGACTGGCCCCGCAGACCCGCACCCAAGCCCCTCTCCAGGCGCGGCTGGCCAGTGGTCAGGATCAGGCACGGCACCGGGGCTGCTGAGCACCACTGGTGTCCCAGGCTCTTGCTCTGCACGGCTCCAGGCCTCCACTGAAGGCCACTGATGTCCCGCTGACCCGCTGGGGGCTGGCAGCCCTGCTGCACCTGCACCAGCACCGCACATGGGGGCCTGAGTGTGGGCTGCTGCCCCCTCCCCCACGGGTCTGAGTCCTCTCCAAACCCCCAGTTTTCCCGAAGAATCACTCCCAACATCATGTCATGGCTTTTCCCTTCCCCAAACATGTCCCTACACACTCAGTACCAACGGGCCTGACATGGCAGCCCTCTCCCAGCCAGCTGGGGCACGTCACCGTGACCAGCAAGTCCTCTGGGTCCGTCATTTTTTAGAATAATAAGTATGACCTAAATTATCAAAAAAAAAAAAAAAATCAAAAAAATTATTCTTTGCTTTTTGTGCTTTGCTAAAAAATTTAAATAAAAAAATTTGCCCAAGGGAAGGGGCAGGTGAAAAAAAAAAAAAAAAACCCAAAAACTACCATATTTGGGAAGTGAAAAAGCATAGAGAGTTTATCACTCGCCTTTAAATTGTGATTTTTAGGCAAAAATAAATAAAGGGCAATAGAAAGTTTACTTCTCGGTAGAAATGGTTGATTATTGTTAGCACAGAAAAAATTTTACCAATTCTCATTTATTCCAGTTGACAGGATGTCTGAGCTGAGCCTGCAGGAGACGGCAAAGGTCAGTCGTCCTGGATTTCTGAGCAACCCGAAAACAAGACTGCACATCCCAGGTACCATGGGCAAAGCGCTGCACAGAGATTAGTGTCTCCGCCCCCTGCCCCGCTACAGAAACTGCTCCCAGCATGCCTGAGGCGCGACCACTCTCCTAAGCACTTCCCGAAACTACCTAACCAACACCGGCTCAGGGCCAGGAAGTGCAGGAACACAAATGCCCTGACAGCGTGGGCGGCAGGCAGCGTGGTGCCCTCCCGGAGGCATGTACCTGGACCAGGCCTGCAGCTCCCTCAGACAGCAGCCCGGGCAGGAGGGAGGCTCTGCCGTGTGGGCCTGAGTCTCCGGAAGCAACCCCTGCACGCCAGGGAGCCCTGACCTCTTCACAAAGGCCAGCTGCCAGGCTGAGACCATAGGGAGCGAGCACCACAGTCACCTGCAGACTCCAGCTGGAGGAGAAGCCTGAGGTTCCACAGAGGGGAAGAAGAGGCCCAGGTGCCTGAGCGTCCCGGCCAGCGGCCCACTGACCATAGCCTGCAAGATCACCATCGAGACCACAAGAGCGCCATCAAGTACTATGGCTGCTCACTGCAGCCACCGGGCTTTGGGGATTTCATCGCAGGGTGGCAGGTCACCCTGGGCTCAGGAATCACATGATAAATCACTAGCCGGGGAAGAGAAGGATCAGGAGTGGCTTGTGGATCTGACCACTGCACTACCTGCATGTGCTCCCAAGTGCCTCAAACGACAAGACCAGATGGTGACAGCTGAAAGATTCGGGACAGAAGTGATCCTGGGTCAAATCCCCTATCGCGTCAAAGCAGGTATGAGCAGAAAACCAGCACCTCAGTGCTCAGACCTGGCACACTCCTCGTGCAGGACAGGCCGTCAGCACCAGCCCGGCTCCTTAGTCCACAGACGCACGGGGAAGAGGGTCGCGGGTCCCGCTCACAGGAAGGGCTGTGCCTAGACGGGTGGCCGCAGGTCAGTTGTTTGCTGCCCCCCGGCCCACTCTGAGTTTATTCGAAGACAGAGCAGGTTGAGAACGTTTTTAGGGCAGCGATGCCCCCAAAGAGATGAAGACAGTGCCTGAATCTTCTCCGTGTGAAATGGAAAGTATTAACACAGCCCCTCAGAGCCCCCCACTAAAAAACCCGCCTTCCGGGTGTTACTTACGTTTCACTGGCATTTAAAACCTTTTTCATTTTCTTCTTCAGCGACTTCAGCTTTTCTTGGATTTCTTTTTTCTCCTGCTGCCATTTTTTAATTTCCTTTTCCAGATCTTGGGAGAACCAATTTAATTCCGTCTTTGAAATCTAAAAATATTTTTGGAAGGAATACTGAACGTTACAACCAAAACCAGGCGTGCCCAGCGCTGGGCTGCAATGGCCCTCGGAAGTGACCGCGCGGCAGCACGGACAGAGTTGGTCGAGGCGCCTCACGGGCTCTGGACACAAGGTTGTGCCCTCGCCTGGGCTGGCTGGAGGAGGGGCCGCCAGGCCCATGGGCCCAGAGATAGTGTGACAGACCGTCTGGCAGTCGGGGTGGCAGGGGTGGGTGGGGACACCCGGAGATCAGGGACACTCGGCCGCGGGGAGCGGGACCCCAAGGAGCGCGCAGGACAGTCAGGGCTCATCTGGCCCCACGCAGGAGGCGCGACAAGCACAGGTGTCTGTATGGGAGGCAGGGCTGCGGCGTGGGCTGACACTGAGCAGCCGTGCAAGCCATGCCGGGAGCGAAGACCCACCTGGCGAAGAGCACGTACGAGCAGGCCCGGGAGCACTGACACGGCAAGAGACATGGCTGGGTCGGGAGTGGCAGCAGGGCACGAGGACGTTTGGAACAGCAGCTGGCGGAGCCTCGACTGACCCACGGTGACACACCCGTCCCAGTAACCACCCAAAGCGGGGCGCAGACAGCCCGTGCTGCTGCCCGCACACATGGAGCTGGAGAAACACCGCCCAAGTCTGACATCTCCAGCCTGTTTAGTTACTAACAGCAATTTCAGTCACCATCAGTAAACTGATTTCCTAGCCCACTGGGGACGACAGCCCTTGGTGCTAAAGATGCCACAGAGGGAGGGACAATCTCTCAAGCTCTCACTCAACAACCTGGGTGAGGACCATGAGGATGGCGGTGGTGACAGCCGGGTGGGAGGAATACAGGATGCCCTGAAAGGACAGATTTAGGACGCCCACGTGTGTCCTGGAGATAAGGACCCGCAGAAGCTGGCAGCGCTGCTTGGCTGACGGACGGAACAGAAGTCAATGGCTGAGGAGAGTGTGGACGAGACCCCAGGCAGGAGGCCCAGGAGACAGGGCAACAGGCCTGGATATGGATGCGTAAATACGCTGAGAAGCAATGGTTATGTAAGAGCTCAATGATCCTGGCCCTGTAGCCACTCTGACGGGACAGACATTCACAAGCACCTGGTGGAGATTACAAATCCACAGGATCAGCTGTCTTCCAACCTCACCACTACACAAGAACGTCTCTTGCTGACCTAGACGGTCCCGGTGCTTCCACTCTAACCGGCCTACCCAGTGCAGGTTGGCGCACTCTCCAGCCAGCATGCCTGCTCCCCAGAACACACTCAGCACATCCCAGGGTACGTGGAGGGCTATTACAAGCTGAAGTCCCCTGACACGCCGGCTGGCTGGACCTGGACTGTCCTTCCCCATAACGAGCCACGTGAGAAACGCCAATTAAATGTCCGATGCGTCTCTTTAGAGAGGCCGTGACCACAGTGGGCATCTGAATACAACGAGATCTGAAGTGTGAGGAGGCTGAGTCTCCGACCACGGGAGTCCTCTGACCACAGAAAATGGTCTGCGCCTGGGCTCTGGGCAAGGAGGAGAGCAGAGCGCTCCCAGCCTGTTCTGTCCAGCTCACACCTGTTGTCAGGGCTCGCCCACCTTCCCACAGGTGCCCTGTGCCATCCTTGGGACCTCACACCTTAAACCTTGCTGGACCCCTCTGTGCACAAGCTCCACCGGAGGGCCTGCCCACCTCAAGAGCAAACTTCGGAATGTCTTTGCTTGCCTGCTTTATATCTCAGCACAGGCCACAGCAAGGCCTTCGGAGCCCCCCCACGCCCCTGCAGAGGTTCAAATAGCCCTTCTCAGTCAGATGGGACTAGTCTAGAGGCAACCTGCACACAGGCTTCCTTTGGCGAGTCCAATGGCTTTTGTTTGCTTTTCCAAATACAAACGTGATGCGTTTGGTCAATGTGGCATCCAGGCTGAGCCACCGACCGGAGTGCCACACGGCTGTGGAGAGGAAACATGCCACATGAACGCGGCGTGGCTGTAGGACCCCGAGACGCAACCCTCCGTCAGCTGTCGCACACAGAGGCACTGCTTCAGGAAACTGCTTCTAAAGCTACAGATTCTCACAGGCTTTATGTGGCTTTTCAAAGAGCCAGTCTTCCAGTGCAGGCAGGTGTAAACCTACCAGCTGACAGCAAAACAGTCTCTGCCTTAACATTCCTAATTATCATCGTGAATCAGAGAGTAAAGCAGTGTTTGTAAGGAAGAGCTTGAAACAAGCCTGAAAAACAACAATGACCAACAACCACTTCATGAACCCTCACAAAACCTCAGCCTTCCTCTCCCCCACCTTGGCCAGGTCTCCGGAGGCTGAGCCTTGTGTTGCAGACTCAGGATCGGTGAAGGTGCTGAGGGCAGGAGCTGGGCTGGAGAAACCTGGGGCCCCTCCCTGACGTCAACCCTCACCAACGCTGCAGGAGTTGAGTTGCAGCCCTCTGGTCCACGGACCACAGCTGAGAGGAAGGACGTGACTTCTTCCACCTCCAAAACCAAGGCCTCTGACACTCTGGGGAGCACAGACAAACTCTAGCTCCTCAGAGACTCTGGGTTCCTCCTGCAACGCGGGCCTTCAGGTGCTCTCAGCAGTCAGTGCCACCGGGCGAGCTCCCTGGCACAGAGGCAGTTCTGTCTGCGCTCTCCTTGCTGACTCTGAATTTGCCGAGTCATGGCTGTGACTGGGATGGTGACTCCCATGCCCACTCTGTGACTCAGGGAGCTCCATACTCTCCTGGCTCCTGCTGGCGCCACAGCCAGTGTCCACGTGCACACCTCATTGCTGGCAGGCAGGACAACCTTGTTTCTTACTCACTCCAGGCCTGTTTAGAGCCAGTGATTTCACCTCAGATGCTGCCCTTTGGCCAGCAGGTCACGTGCAAACAAGGGGCCTAAGAACCTACTTTGCAGCAAGTACCTAAGTGAGTTCAGATACCGAAACGAAGAAAGTATTCTAAGCACAAGGGTGTGCACACACGCACGTGACAGCTCAGTCCTGGAACTGCACGCGCCTGCTGCTGTGCCAACTGTCTCAGTGGCGTGGCAGCCTGTAGTGCCACCCAGGCTAGCAGCCACACATGTGTGCAGATGGTGTGAGCGAGGATGACTGGAACCCTCTTCCTCCAGACACTGGAGTGAAAGAAAGAACAGGTGACACACAACAGCACCCTCTATCTGCACGGTTTACTGATAAAATCACAAGGACCTTCTGGTGATCATTTTCTCAATTAAAAATCTGGTTTACACCCACTCCAAGAAATACTACAAGAAGCCTTAAGACCAAAACCAACAGAAGAATAAACAGGAAAAACAAGGAAGTAAACAGAACTCCAAAATGACCACCAAAATGCCAATTTCAGACTCCCAAGTATCAATAACCAATGTCAATGCTTTAAACTCATCAATTAAAAGACAGAGTAGCAGACTGGATCCAAAAACAGAACCCAACATTCTGCTGCCTCCAGGAAACACATCTGAGCTCCAAAGATAAGCATAGACTAAAAGTAAAGGACTGGAAAACATTTCCTTCAAGCAAATAGCCCCCCAAAGAAGGCAGGGATAGTCATTCTTACAACAGATAAGGCAGACTTCAAATTAAAAAAGGTGACAAAGGAGAAGGAAGGTCACTACATAATGATGAAAGGGTTAATTCACCAGATAGACATTATAATTATTAACATATAGTCACCAAAACAAGGGAGCACCAAAACTCATAAGAAAACTACTAGTGGAAATGAAAGCGAACATGTATAGAAACACCATGTACAAAAGCCAACTCAAAATGGATAAAAAACTTGGATGTAAGACCCAAAACCATAAAATACATAGAGAATAATATGGGTAAAACACTCCAAGACTACACTTCAGAAACACATTCCAGGACACATCTACAGATGTAAAAAAAAAAGGAAGGAAAGCATAAAAAACTGGGACTACATCTAATTAAAAAGCTTCTTTACAGCAAAAGAGACAATAAGCAAAACAAAAAGAGACCCAACTGACTGGGGAAAAATTTTTGCCCTCCGTAAAATACAAGTGATAAGGGTCTGATACCAAAGATCCACAAAGAAATCACAAAGCTTAGTAAAAATAAAGCAAAAAGCCCAATTAAAAAAAAAAAATGGGAAGAACTAAAAAGACTCTTCTCCAAAGAGAAACTACAAATGGCCAAGAGGCATCTGAAAAAATGCTTGACATGACTCATAATCAGAGAGATGTAAATCAAAACCACGAGATACCACCTTACACCAGTAAGAATGGCCCATATCCCCCCCCCCAAAAAAGGGCAACAACAAGTGCTGACGAGGAAAAAGGAGCACTCTTCCACACTCTTACACTGCTGGTGGGAATGCAAACTGGTTTAGTCACTATGGAGAGCTGTGTGGAGGACCCTCCAACAACCAACATGGAACTCCCAGTCGATCCAGCAATCCCACTTTTGGGAATCTACCTGAAACTCACCAAAACACTCATTCAGAAAGATACCTGTGCCTGGCTGTTCATCGCAGCACTATATACCATAGCAGGATGGGCCCAGGGTTCTGTTCTGATGCAGAAACAGGACAGAGTTTCCAAACCTGCTCCATGACCTGCTCTCAGCCACACGGCCAAGATGTGCTCTGGACGCCGCAGCATGCAGATGCCAGGAGATGGGAGCAGCTGTGCAGCAGGCGCAGGTCTCTGGGAGGATGCAGATGGTTCTGGCGTTAGCTAGCAGGTGAGCCACCACACATGGTGACCATGCCGAAACCACCAAACTAAGTGCTTTCAATGGCGGGTTTTATCACGCTGCTCTTATCTTAAAGAAACACAACTGGACAAGTACACGCTCCTGTGCAACAGGTACAAGGCGGCAGCGCCAGGTCAGAGACACTGAGAGACAACAAGAGCGTCTGGCTCTCCAAGACCACTCTCGCCGGCAGAGCAGAGAGGACGATCTGCCGTGACAACACATAGCAACACAAGCCTCAGCTCTAGTGAACACCCAGCTCCGACGTGCGGTCCCTGCTCTCTCCAAGCCCACTGAGCCCTCACGAGTCCACGGAGCAGACCGCTCCCAAGGAGAGGGAGGGTGGAAGAGGCTGAGCAAACCGTCCGAGGTGACGAGCTCTGCAGCCCAACTCCAAGGCAGGCGTTCCCCACCGCGTGTGCTGGCGGCTGCCATCCCTACCCACACCCACACACGGTCTTGGGGTCACTGTACAGTGAGCGTGAGGTCAGCTGGTCTGTGACCTCCGAAGTCTAGTTACAGGTCAGTACCAGCCACACATTTCTCTTTACCTTTGTAAAAGAATTCTCCAGAAGCTAATAAGCAAAATCATAAAGAAACGACCGCAGCTAAATCCCATCTGCCCTTTTTGCAGACAGCACCCTAAGGAGCTCCAGGCAAGCGTGCAACTAAAGGAAATGGGCGTGTATCTACACGGGGTCCAATCGTCTGACAGGCCTATCACTTGGTGGATGAAATCATGGCTTTAAAACAAAAACGAACCAGACCCAAAGCCTGGGCAAGTTCAGAAGCGCAGGACACAGCCACTGCTCATGGTCCCAGCCCCGGGCGCTGACTGACCATGACTGATCTCTTGGTGGAGCACACAGAGAAAGAAGCCTGAAGCACTGCGCAGAGTGATCAATTGGACCAGCACTCACGGGGCTGCGAGAGCCTCGAGCCGCAGGAAGGGCCGCCCACATGGCACAGCCCAGCTGAGGGACTGAGTCCCGAGTGTGCACTGGCCGCTGACCCAGGCAGATGATCCAGCATTCCCACACACACATTTAATAACGCCAAATGATCCTGAGGTAATACAAAGTCTATAAAGCACTTCATCCGCTGCTCCCCTAAGTTGGCTTATCGTTGGTGTTCCGCAAGTCCCTGCGTTGAGCAGGGCTTTACTTTGTTTCAGTTTTCCTCTTCTCCCCATGAGGAGGACTCATCAACCAGGAAAGTGAGCAGAGTTTCTGGTTACCTTTAATTCTTCTCAAGCATCCAGTCCTCCCAGCCTTCCCCAGTATAAACAGGGCCCAAGAAATATCAGGACAGTTACCTTTATACACTGACCCTTCCCTTCCGGGTGGACTTAATTCTCATAAATCAGCTTCTTGATTAAGTTCCCATTCTACTTAATCCCATGGATTAAGTAGAGTTTACTTCTACTTAACCCCTGACTTTCAGATCAAATTCTTCTTTCCTCAATAGGACTCGACTTACCTCCCTTCACTGCCTCTGTACCTCAGAGGTTAAAAAAAAAATGACCACAATTTCCTCACAATTCTATTTTCCTACTCATTCAATCTGGCCTTGCCATTAACTAATAAACCAGTAACAGGTTATAGGAACTGATGATCAATGTCAGCTAATGGAATTAAAGATCACAGACTCAAGGCATTCTAGGTGACTTCAGTTCCAACATGCTTCGGCTCCATGTATCTTTCTGATACTTCTTTTAAAAGACAATGACCATCATGATGATAGCAACAGTAGACCCACTGTGTGCTGGGCAATATATACTTTATGAGTATTACTCTAACCCCACAACATGCTATTACTCAGACTGTCCAGCTACGGAACCAAGGCACAGAGAAGCTAAATAACTTGCCGAGGATCAGAGCAAGTGTAGAACTAACTCTGGATCTAAAACCAGTGGGACTCCAGAGCTCACACACTCAACCCCAAAGATACTCAACCTCCTACAAAAACAAGAATTTAACTCAGAACCGAGGCACCAGAAAATAACTTTACTTAATCAAGAACACGTAGCTACAGATGAATGAAAACAGGTCTACACCCTTTCCTTCACAGCAATGTGTAAAAGCTCTAAAATGGTGCAAACACAGCACTGTCACCTGACTGCCACAGAGAAGTCGGCACGGGCAGCATCCTGGGAGCCACCTCGCCAACAACGCAGCCCCGAGGCCTGGCAGGCACGGTCCTCCTGATCACAGCTCAGGCTGTCAGAGGGTTCACCAGGTGTTACCTTGTTTTCTTCTAAGTTCCTTGCCAACTTCTCTTCCAGGTCCCTGGTCTCTTCTGCACCCTGGAGTTTTCTCTGCTCGTAACTTTCACAGGCTTCCTTAAACTGCTCCTGTAAAGCCTGGTACTCCTTTTCAATCTGTGAAATATCCCCCTAAAAATAAATCACAAAATCATTTTATTTATTTATTTACTTACTTACTTATTTATTTATTTATTTATTTATTTATTTTTTGAGACCAGGTCTCACTATTTTTGCCCATGGAACCACAGGCTCTCGTTGCCCGGGGTACCACAGACTCAAGCCATCCCCAGCCTCAGCTTCCCAGGTAGCTGGGATTACAGGTGCGTGCCACCATGCCCAGCTATTTTTTTGGAACTAGGTCTCGCTGTGGGCCCCAGGTGGGACTCGAACCGTGATCCCTAGCCCCGGCCGCTTCATAGGCTGAAGCTTGCAAGCACGAGCCACCGTGCCCTGCCCACAAAATTATTTATTAATAGTAGTCTAAAAAGTCAATTTCTGACCCAGCAATTGCAATCTTGGGAATCTACCCAAAAGAGATCTCAATGTGGGTACAAAGGGACACCTGTGCTCAAATGTTTACTGCAGCACTATTCATAAATGCAAGGACTTGGAAACAACCTAAATGCCCCAAACCAGATGACTGGATGAAAAAAACGTGGTCTATATACACAAAGGAAAATTACTCATCAATTAAAAATGACAAATTTGATGATTTTATAACATGGATATACTTAGAAGAAATCATATTAGCAGAAACAAGTCAAAAAAGAAAAAGACCGAAACCAAACGGTTTCACTAATATATGGGATATACGAAAAAAATAAACAAAAGCAATGAGGAAAAGTCAAAATAAGCTAACCACCAAACTGAAGCACAGAACTTGGGGCAGAGGGAGAAAGGGAAGGAATGGTGGGGAGGGTGGGGCGGTGAGTCCCTGGGATTACAAAGATGTGAAATTTATACATAAAATTTTTTAAAAATCTGCAACTAAAATTAATTAACTATAAAGTCAACTTCTGATCTTGTTCTAAACTGTTTCAAGTAAACAAATAGGCAGAAAAGGAAAGACAAAGGCAGCCTATGACAAGGGAAATGTCACAATAAATCAAGAATTAAAAAAAAACCCCGAACACTGTTCAGCAAAGTCAGCTCTTTATAAAACACAATTATTCTCATTACTAGAACCCAAAACAAAACTCTTCAACCTGTCCTGTAATTAGTTCTGAAATTTCACAGGGTACAGAACTAAACGAACAGCTCGATGTCAATGGCATTCTCCACAACAAACACCAAGAACTGCTTATTAGGTTTTAAAATGTGTATTAGCTGGGCATGGTAGTGCATGCCTGTAAGCGGCAGTCTAGGAAGCCGAGGCAGGGACCAGGGATCATGGTTCGAGTCCTGCCTGGAGCAACACAGTGAGACCTAGTCCCCAAAAAATAGCTGGGCGTGGTGGCGCGCACCTGTAATCCCAGCTACCTGGGAAGCTGAGGCTGGGGATTGCTTGAGTCCGTGGTACCCCGGACAATGTGATCCTGCAGTTCCACGGGCAAAAAACAGTGAGACCTAGTCTCAAAAAAACACACATATATTATATATATTTTAAATATAAGCAAAATATATTCAACTTGGTCCAGCTTTTAAGTATTTCAAATGGATAGCAGCCAATTACTTCAAACAGACAAGTTAAAATATTTACCAATGAACTGTGTTCAATTATGTAACTATTTCTTAGGGGAGCTTTAAAAAAACCAGAAGCTATCTTGCAATGTGAAATGGTAGTGAATGGTAATACTATTTGTTTGTTTTTTTTTTTGCCTCCCACAACACTAAGACTGCCAGCAGTAACAAACTCATGTTTGAAAAGAGCCAGTGTGCTCCCGGGAGCACCAAGGCATCTGCTCTTCCCAGACTGGCATCCCTGGCAGCTTAGTTTTGTAACTCCTTCACAGAGGCACTGCCTAGTCCACCCTCCCTACACCCCACACCACTCCAGCAACTGCAAAAGGCTCGAGCTCTGTCTGTGAGCATGAAAGGTTGATACAATTAAGTGCTCAAGGATGAGAAGCTGGGTAAATAGATGGCCGTATGTCATGTGATGGAATATCAAGTATGCATTAAAAAAAATCTGTATTACCAACTTGAAGATAAGTCTGGAACAGATAAAAACTTAAATTTTCAAATAAAACATACATTGCAAAAATCTCACTGTAAGCACTGCTTTGTTTAAACATTAAAAGAATGCCTGGAAGACTGCACGTCAAAATATTAACAGGGATGATGGGAATGTTGGTAATTTTAATTACTTTTTCAAAACTTCTATATTGTTGAGTAAAAATGGTCCAATTTTTATACTTGGTTAAAATTATAGCTATTTATACAATCATTAGCAGGCAACACAAAGCTCTGAATTTTTCCAACTTGATTACACATCTGATCTTAAAACACATTCCAAGCCAGTAATGACAGGATTGCTTCATTTTAAACTGAGAGTGTAACATTTATTACATGGAGGCAGCATCATTTAACTAGTTCAGTACTGGTGCGTGTTTAGGCTACATGCAACTGTCTTTGCAGGTAAGAGCACAGACGAAACAAATACAGCAAATGCCCATATTTACTGGTCTCTGACGCATACTGAGTGTAAATAAATCCCAAATTGCCTTCCCGACATGAATGCTCTTTTCTTTTTAATGGCATATACCATTTTACATCCTTCATTTTCGACAGTACAGGATTTCTCTGCTCTGGCGTGATCACTGCAGTTCTCCCACCATCTACATTTTATATTCTTCTGATATCATATAAATGACTTTCTCTTGTATCAAGGGCAGCTGTGCATCTTTCATAGCTTTAAAACATCACCCTTAGTCTTTTGCTGTGTCCTGACTACTCACATCCATTCTCACTTTGGGTCAGGTTATGACTCTTTCCCTGATTCACAGAAACTTCACACGTTAGGAAGTTAGGGAATTAGTTCTTTATCAGTCCTACACTGCAAATAATAAACAGTATGGGAAAAAATTTTTTTCCCAGTTTGTCATTGTATGTTTTGTGTATGTACATTTGCTGATACACTTATACATGCTATGCATAGGTAGAAACACATAATGTATGTCTGTACAGGCATATAAACACTTTTTTTCCCCATACAGTTTATCAATCTTATCAGAAAAAGAGTCCCTGTTTTCTCTGGGTATGTTTATGGGTTGACTGTTGTCATATTTGTTTTTGACCCTTCTGGAATTTATTTTGGTATATGGAAAGAAGGATCCAAACAAAATTTTTCTGGATAGCAATCCAGGTCTCCTAATACCATGCAGTCAATAACATAGTTTTGCGCACCAGGAGTTACCATCTTTACGGTACCTTACATTTCTATATTCTCCTGTTCCACTGGGCTCTCACTCTAACAGTCCAGATATGTGACCTAGCTTTATGTTTTGATTTCCAGTTGCTAATTTCCTCTCCTAGTGTCTTTCCCACGGGCACTCCTGCTGCTACTTCTCTCACAGGAAGTCAGAGCCAGTGTGCCCAATTCCGGAGAAATCATGTGCAGCAGCTTCTCACCCAGTGACCCACCGTCCCATTACCCCCACCCCAAGTGCCTTGCCTCTTGGTATTCATACCCTTGTGCTGGTCTTTCCTACAAAATCCCTGGGTTGGCGGGCTGTTCTATGCAACCAAGAAAACAGAGAGATGATGAGTGACCTCCCCAGGTGGTTATGAAGGCCACGGCCACTTGGATCCTGATCTCTGAGGAAGTCAGGCCCAGGGACAGCACGCACGCAGCCCAGCGTGAGATGGCACAGGCCGGGTACAGCAGCCTCCTGCCCCGGTGAGCCCCAGGCTGCCAGCCACGCTGAATGAACCACCCTGGGAGCAGGCCTGCCCAGTCCTCTCAACCTGTGGAAGACTCTGCTGAGTACGCTCCCTCCAGAACCCTCCCGCTACGCTGCGCTCTAATTTCTGACTTACAGGAGCCGTGAGATAACAAACGCATGTTACTGCTTTAAGTCATTAAGTTTTGAGGCAATTTGTTACACGGCAACAGACAGCTAACACCTCCTGTTCGTGCTGTACTAGGATGACCTCAAATTCGAAGTTTGTGGAAAACCAGGCTCTTTAACAACAGTTCTTCCTGTTCAGCTACAGACAGCTCTGCCTCACGTAAGTCTTCCATGTACCCCTCAGTGCCATATTACAATTTTCTCTCAAGATTTATTTTTCACCCTTTCCTGCTACTGGAAACAATCTGTACAACAAGGTGCTATTTGTATATGGAAAGATACTGCGTCTAGTCACCTTTCTGAATTCTTTCGTACTCTGATACTGGGTTTCAGTTGACCGCTTCAGATTTACCAGGTATATATCTTTGCCTCTACAGTGATTCTTTTACCTTACCTACCACCTTACCTTACCTAGTTCTGTCAGCTGATAAGGCTCTAGAATAAATAAAACCAAAGTGATGTTTTACCTTGTAGTGAGATGGCTGTTAAGAAAGATATAAGTATGTTGAGAAGCATTCACCTATTCCCATGTCATTTTGGTCAATAAAGGGACTTGAATTTTACCTTTTCAGAAACAAATTGGTCATATAACTTTTAAGATATATTAAGAGAGTATCTGATATTGATACATTTTAAGTGAATCATTCTTAAACTGGTGAAGCACTTTATAACTCCCTATTAAGTTCTTATTTACAAACTAATAAAGACTCAGTTACAAGCTAAAACAACATAGCCCTTCCATTTTGGAATAAATAAACTAGGAAAAAACTTACCTTTTCCACTGAATCCCCATGCCAAACTCCAATAATACAACTAATAATAATACAATTATCTAATAATATAAACTCCAATAATACAATCTTTCTGTGTTGTGTTCTAAAGCTTCCCAAGGCAATGTTTTGTATGGAGTTAAGTTGATTGCAAAATAGTTCCAGTCTACACTTCCCATCTAGTTACATTAATAAAAATTAAAACCTCTGAATAATTAAATACGATTCTGACCTACCTGTTGTGCCTCAAAAGGATCATAGGGCTCGGTATTGACTTCTTGATGGATTATATTCCAGGATACCTTTGGGACAAAACAAATATTTAAATTCAATCTATCGTAGTTGCTCTGGTAAAATAAATCTATCATGCAAATATCTGAAAAATATGCCCACTTCTGTGCGGGGTGGTAGGGGACAATTTAGATAATGTTTTATATATGCTACAAATACTTGTAATTAGGAAACGTATTATCCTTTAGAATTACTAAAAATGAAAATGGATTTGGTTCACTATCAACATAGCCTTCTGAATGAGCCTTCTGAATGAGCAGGGGCATCATCCAGTAAGGCCGCATCAACGCATGCCCTACAAAGTCATCGATAGAGGGACCTAGGAGTATTCTCCTGCCTGCGAGGAAGGAACTCCATGCGAGTCCCCCTGGTGTCTCTCCATCTGCTGGTCTCCTGGACCCCGCCCCTAGCACTCCATGCTCCCAGTCTGGCAGGACAAACTGGCACACGTGGTGCAGACCCTTCTTCTGCCCTTCTCTTGGGAACAGCCTGTGCAGAAAAGACCGCCTCCCTTTCTCTTCCTCACCGCCCTGCAAGAAGTCCTGTGGGGCAGCACCCCAAGCTGAGAGGCCCATGGTCCGGCACTGCTGCAGCCCAGGTAAGCCAAAGTGCGGGGGCTTTAGTGTGAGGACAAGCGGTTTTTACAGACGCTGCCACATCTTCCTGCTGATAGCTACAATTACTAAGGTGACGTTTTGGCTTCATCTACTGATCCATTACACCTCACTTCTCAAGTGGTACCAAAGCTGGCAAGAATAATGATCCAAAAATTCATTTGATGAGCTTATCTGTCTTGCCCCACAAAACGGGGCATATTTTCTTAAAGCATTGTCAAGTGAAAGCTGCAGCAACCAATATAAAATCAACCACCTAAAAACTTTTAGTAAATATAGCAGCAAGGAAAGAGGAAAATTCAATTCAAGCGACGTTTTCGATTTAAGAATTACCTGTACGGCAACCACCTTCGTGGGTGGACTACTTGCTGCTTCAACGGCACTTTCAGGGCTTAGGTCCAGCCTGCGGGCGACATCTCCACAGCGACCGCCACCCCCGCCAGCATCACCGTGGGCCACGCCCATACCCTCTGTGCTGCGCTGGGACTGCACTGACACTACCGAGGTGCCCTGAAGGGCCTGCATCTCCCCGGTGGCCCGGTTCCCAAAAGGTGAACACTGACACTTGTAATAGGCAGCAGCACTTTGATCTGGTCTTTCACTGGCTACAAAGGTTGGCATCATGGGCACTGGCCGCGGCAGCTGATACTCGGGAGAGATGGCCAACGGCGTGTAAATGCTTGTGTACTGGGGCATGCTTGGCAGCACACTGATGTACGCGGGTGGTGTCTGGGTAATGTCAAATCCCCGGAAGGGAAGGTAAGTACAGTAGCCCGTGACGATTTGAGGTTGAGTCCAATAGGCAGCTGGCTTCGCATCCTCAGGCAGTGGTTTGGGAGCATTAGGAGAGACAGAGACCCCTTGGGGCTTCACATCCTCAGAAGCTGCCCGGGAAGGATGATCCGAGACAGGTTTTGGCGTCACAGCCTCCTCAGTGGGCTTGGGAGTATTAGCAGATACAAGCTTGGGCACCTCAGAAGTTGGTGCTGAAGATAAAGCAGACACAGATTTGGCTTTTACATCTGGCTTAAATTCCCTAGCTGTTGGGTTTAGTGGCAGCTTAACTCGCAAATATTCTCCAGATTTTGAAATTTCTTCTACTTTTGCCTTGATGTTTTTCTTCTTTCTCTTTTTCTTGAGTCGTGATGCAACTTTCTTCAATGCAATACAGTTGTCAATCACAACAAAGCGAGGACATCCCAGGAGAAAAGATTTCAAGCCTCCTGCTTTTTCCAGGATCTGTCGGGTTTCTTCTGGAAAGAATTCATATTCTTCAGAGAACATCTTGTTGTTCATATCCAAGGGACCATGCTCCTCCAGCAACTGCGAAAAGTAACTTGGGAAAAATTTACGTTTAAGTGAATTATTACAAGGAAGTACTTGGATATGCTTGATAAAAGTATTTCCCAAAAACTCTCCTAAAGCAAAATACTATCTTCACTTCTCTTCAATCTTAACCCCTTCCCCAACAAATATAATCTAGTCATATTAAAGCTGCATAAGGTTAACTGCAATCTATACCACACTATAATACAATACTATAATAAAAATTTCACTGAAAATAATCCTTTGAAATTTCTGGAAGAAGAACAAAATGGGACTAATTTTTTTATAAACTGCGTTTGCATGATTTCACATCTACTTAACAACAGTGAAAAGCAAGAAAATTTAGTAAAGGAAAATATTGAGATTGTCAAATGAGAAGAGGAAATCTAAAAAAACATCCGATAGGAAAATAGTAAACTTATTAAGACTTTTCTGTGGGAATGTAGGATGATTCAGGAGTTCGACTCGCCAGCATGTCTGACCAGTAAGCCAACAAAGCAGTGGGTCTATCCCGTAAGGTGCCTTCAGCTGTACACCGGGCTTTTTCCCTCCAGTCCTGGGTCTCTCTTCTTTTCCCACTCTGTGCCAGGCTCAAGGAGGCATCCCATTTCCTTGGAAACTGGTTTTCAGGCCAGAAACGTGGCAAATTAACAAGAAAGACACATACCACACACAACCAAGACATTTAAGAGAGTGAAAATCTCCAAAGGAACTTTCCCAATAAATTAATGCTAACCAGTAGGACAGGTTATTTAGAAAGAAGATAAAAACAACACATCCCTAAAGCAAGAGGAATCGCTTTATAAATGCTTGCAGCAGATTACAAATAATTGCCTCTCATGCTGCTGCTGCATGAAGAACAGAGGCCGCTGCTCCCACCAGCACTGCTCTCCTAACTCACCACCAAGCAGTCTCCTGTGAGGTATCTACTATGGCTATTTCCCAGAAGTAGAATACTCTTCACAAAATAAACTCCCTCAATCCATGTGGCTGTGCAAATTGGCTAAATATACCATCAAGATTACCATCAAGCTTTATTTTTAATGAGAAGTCTCTAAAAGCAGAAGGGGTTGAGGGAAGTAAAGTAAAAAGAAAGAAACGACTGCTCGGAAACAGCGTTCCTTATTGAAGGGCTTTCGTGGAGTGTGTGTGCGCGTGCACAAAACATTGGCCCACCATCTGTCTAAACAGACCTACCAGGATGGCATTAAGCTGCAATTAACCAAACAGAATCATCCATAAACGGTGGATGTGTATTTACTTGTTTGCCCTCCATGATGAATAGGAAAGAAAATCATTGAAAAAGAAACTTTTTCTAGCTGAATTAAAATCCCTGATCCAAAACAGGAAAACTAAAGCAGAGAAATGACATGAAAGGAAACCAGTAATTCAGGAGCCAGTTTCTCAACTGCCAGAGGGGCTCAGCAGCGTAAATGACGACGCTCACCTGGCATGACCGCCAAGCAGCTGGAAAGAGGTGTGACGCTACGCAGACGCTCGCGTGCACTTCCAGGTGAAACGCACAGCGCCAGAGCTGACTACATAATAAAACCAAGTTGTCGATTGGAAAGTGCTTCACAGACGCATGAGGATGCACAACAGAAATTAACTGAGCTTATACTGGGTGGCGGAAGTCATCATAATTGGTATTTATCCCTTTAAATAAATTTTATTTAAAGCAATCTGTGCAGCCCGGCAACATGGCAACAGACTGAAGATGCCCGTTTGCCTACTCCATCCGCTCACACCACACTGCCGAGCAATGAAGCCAAACCCCTGAAGGAAAAACAGATGATGCAGCAGATGCCAGGAGCACAGGCCTGGCAGGAAGGGGGGTCATCTAACCCAGCCGCGTTTCCAGAGCGTTTCTACCAGGCAGGACAACCCACGCAGGGAGTGGCAGCTGCTGCGCAGGAAGGACCCCACAGGTGCCAGCTCAGGGCCACGTCCTGGTCCATGGGAACTCCTGAAGCCTGGCACCGAGCTGGATACAGGGAGCTCAGAGGAGTCACCCAGAACAGAAGATGCACCGCTGGGCACGTGCAGGGAGGAAGAGGCAGAGCAAGGGCTATTCCTATGACCTCGAGTCTCTCAAGCTGGAACAGCTGAGTCCGACCCAGAAAAGAGCACCAGCTAGATGACCTGTACACAAAGTCAAAGCAGGGATCTTCTAAACACCTGCCACCCCCACCTCAGGACTGGCAGGAAATAATAAAGCAACACCCCGTGAACCAGAGTTAAATGCCTACTAATAACCAAAGCGAACACCCCAGGCCCACCTCCTAATCTAGAGCCCCATAAGAACTGCCTTCTGTGCCAAGTACCCAAAAACAGCCTGGAGCAGAGGCGGGTGTGAGACTGTGAGAGAGATGCAGCCCCAGCAGCTGCCTGGAGGAGTAGTCACTGTGGCTCGCCCCCCACAACGCCAGCACCCACAGCACAGCAGTAAGTCCAACTTGCTGTATCCCTTTGGTGCCCTCTTGTCCTGGTCAGCTTATACTTACTAGGCCTTCCTGGTACCAAGAAATACCTCCTGCTTTCTTCGCAATCTTCCACAGCACTCAAGCTTTAGTGGCTGAGAGATTTTGGCTGACTCACACTGTTAAAAAGTATCTTGGAAAAGTAAATGCAGAATACTACCTGTTGAGATTTAATCTCCTTCAATTATCTAATTCACAAAATGTCAGAACTAGTAAGGGATTATTAAAAATAAATAAGTTCTAATATACTACATTTCCATGAAAAGTAAACAAATCTCACCATTGAGACATGGGTGGACCTTGAGGGTATACACTACATGAAGTAAATCAAAGATAAGCAGCATATAGTTGACTTCTATGCGGAATCCAAAATACTAAGCAAAAAAAGAAAAAGGGACCAATTTCATATAAAGAACAGAATAGACTGAGAAATAACCAGAGGAGAGAAGTGGGGAATGGGTAAAACTGGTTATGGGTGATAAAAGGGCACAGATTTCCAGTTACAAAATTAGGGGGTTGGTGTATTGCACGGGGTTGCAAATCAAATAAGAATAGGTGGGAAATAGATTTATTGTGGTGATCACTGTTTACTATATACAAACGTCGAATCATCATACTCTACACCTGAAATTCATGAGTTACATGCCAACTATACACTAAAAAAGTGTAAAAAAAAAATCCAATTTCTTAAAGTAACATATTTAAGTCAAGAAAGTTAGCAGTTAACCCAGTGTTCCTGATTCAATTCACTGTCTAATATTTTTCTATTCTACATGCTATTCAAATACAAAAGTTTAGTTTCCTTTTTCCCTTCCATCTACTGGCCAATAAAAGACAACATCAATGTCAAGTTGCTCATTACATGTTTCTTTTGAAAAGTCAAAGAAAGTTTTGTAGTTCTACGTGCTCTAACTTCTAGGTTTTCTCCTATAAGATATAAATGCTGTCTCAAAATACAAATCCTTTCCTCAAAGTTGTTCAAAGTCTTCCCATTTACAATGGGAATAAGTTTCTGAAAACTGCACAGTCTAGCTTCAGTTTCAACATATTTTAAGAAGTCATAAATTTACAGCCATTTCCACAGTTGTCATCCACGAATTCTCTGGAAACGTGCTTCGCTCAGCATCGTAACTCTAAGGAAAAGCCATGAGGAGGGACCCAAGAGCATGTAAGACAGCTGACTCAGAATGAGGAACTGAGAGGAAGAGAGAACTGCTCAGGGGGTGAGTGGATGTGTGTCCACTTTCAGGTGGATTTTCTGTGGTGGACCTCAGCCCTCATCTTTCAGGGAAGACACCCACTGTGCACCAAGCTTACAACGGTAACTGCCTCACAGATTTCCCAGACTCTCTTATTCTATCCATTCTACTCACACTTGACATAATTGTTTATTTCACATTCACGTTTTAAATGTAAAAGCAACTCAGGCCAAAGTTACTTAGAAAGAAACCGTTATCTCTTTCACAAGATTGATGGCAGGAATCCAAGTATCCAACACAACATGGGGCTACAGAGTTTAGCCCCCTCTGCCAAGCCAGTAATGGGACCCTGGCATCCTTCCCCCAATAAAAGGGTCACACTCCACCAAGCTCTATACTTGTCCCTGGACTTAATGAGATGCCAAATACCCAACACTGGGACAAGATCAAATCATCACACTGCTCTTGTCAAACGTACGCCTTGGAATGCATGATGAAAAAATTATGACTGGGAATTTTTTCAGGTCCTCCAGGACATACCAGGACAATCTCAGAAGTAGAATATATCTTCACATAAACATCTAACTTTAATAATTAAAAATCCTCAATTAATTCTGTGTAAAATATGACACAAGCCATGCAACTACTTTCCTTAGTTTTTGTGAGCCAATCAATACCTTTAATAAATAAAAGGGACTCAAATGTTAAACTACTCACTCGTAGAGAGTCGAACATTTCTGTTTGGGGTTGATGTCCCACAGCTTCTTGTTACGGAGAACATACTCATTAGCGTGCTGCTCATAGAGAGCTTCAAATTCTTCCACATCCTGCCGAAGATGGTCAGGCACGACAAACGGGCCTGCGGAACTTGAGTTGCGCCTGCTGATTAAAAACAACTGTGATTAACATACATCTAGGTGAAGCAGAACCACCAAAATAAACATATTATTTTATAGCAACATATTACTCAGCCTTACAAGGAAAAATACTGCCAGAGAATTTAGTACAGAAAAGTTACCCTTCCACAAGTACAATCAAGAGATAAAAATATGACTATTGCATAAAATTGAATAAACACTTAACTATTTACTTTGCTTTCAAAAGTAAATCTGTTAAAAAAAAAAAAAAAACCTCCTGGGTTTTAAATAACTGACACAGCCTTTCTTTTAACTGAAGACACAAGTAAGAATTTTTCTTATAACTGCTATTACGTTAAAGTGAGACTGAGACTGGTAATAGGTACTTCATTAAGAAGAGTTTTAAAAAGAGTATAAGAGTCTAGCACCCTGAAAACAGCGGTGTGGGCACAGGCTCTAGACCTGGATTGCTGGGTCGAAAGCCTGACTCAGCTGGTATGTTCCTGAGCACACTGACCAACTGACTGTGACTGTTTCTGAATCTTAAAACAGACATAATAGTGGGCTTATGCTCTGAAGTGGAAGACTGGATTAAATGTGTTGATGAGATCATACAGGTAAAGCCCTCAGAAAGATGGCAGGTGTAGATGTGTTATCTTATTATTATTATTACTTAAAATATTATTACTTATCTTATTATTATTTTTACTTAAAACAATTCCTCCTCTAAAGAGCTCATGAAAGTGACTGTTCAAAAAATGACTGTTACTACAACTGGTAAGAAATGATAGAAAGGGAAATTTTATGGATTTTTGGTTCACAAGGAATACAATAAACAAAAAGTCATATTTTATTTTTTAAGTCAATTTGTTTCCTGAAGATTCAATTTCAGCAAGTAGATGCCACTGGAAATCACTAATAACTAAGGTTAAAACCATAACATCATATTTAGCCTTGAAAACGTCTTCTCTCATATTAACACAAAGGTGATTTATCAACAGAATATTCTCTTCACCGAACATTTTAAAGAATAATTTCTAGGATTTTCCCATGGTATCACACAGACTTATCAAGTGATTTATCAAGTGAGTTATTAGCCCTAGGACTTTAATGCTTTTGTAGGAATTCTTAGCATCAACCAGCTACACTATAAATTCAGTTAAAATGGGTCACACTTCAGGTGTTCATAACATTTGCACATTTTTGGGAAGACAAGTTAGGAAAATGAAATACAAGTTTAAAAAACATTAAGTTAATACTATTTTAAAACATGAGCTAAAATGAAGCAAAAATTTTATTTTTTAAATTTTCCCTCATTTTCCAGTTTAATTTTGTGCTTAAATATTGAGCCCATTTTCCCAAGTGTTCAAATCCTAAAATTACCTGAATTTCCAGAGGGATACTGACCTAAACTATGTGCATACATTTTTTTTTTTAATGAGCATATTTTTAAATTATACTTACTTGTGGTCTTCAGCTGAAGTGACAGTCTCATTATTTGATGTTACTGAAGTTGTTCCAGACCCAACTAACATAGGCTGATTTAAAAGAAAAATAACAATGATTTTTCTACCTTAAAATTCCATGAAAAAGAAAAAAATCACCATTAACGCTGACAAATGTTTATATAAACATGTGTGCAAACTGCCAATATATAACTAGCAGTTTTTGTAAGAAGAAAATACATAGTAATGGAAATTTCAGCTCTAGGTACAAATAACATTTAGGAAGCTTCCAATGCTACAGAAATATATAAATGCCATTCGTTTAAACTCCTGTTTAAGATAAAATGAAGACAAAGTCAAAGATGAAAAGAAGAATCTCACTGGAATTTATATAAAAAGCTACTCTCACCTCCCACTCTTCGTTTACTTTCTTAACTTCCTCTTACCTGACTTCCAAATATATGAGTCAGGAGGACTCCATCCTAAGACTTAAAAATAATAATGCCCTATTTATCTCATGAGCTTGAGGGGGGGCACTTTGAGAGAAAAACAGGGATTCTGTTAGGGTAACTAGCACTCATCATCAGTTTGGGTATTTTAGGCAATATCTGAATGAAAAGAACTGCAGTGAAAGCCTTAGAATACTAGAAACTACTGTTCTGCTTTCTTGCTAATGATAAAATCAGTTTAGTAGACTAGACAACAATACTGAGCATTTACACCTGCTAAGCATACTAACTGTATTATAGTCACTGAAATAGGCATCCTTTTTATTCCTGTCATACAGAGGATCAAATAAGGGAAGTCAGATAGCTTACTGTGTGACCATTAATCACACAGATTAATAATAATTGTTACTATTGCTCGAACCAACACAGAGAGCCTGACCCCAAGGTCATCTTGGTCACTCTGCTCTGTAATCACCCACAGAGTCCTACATTATGATGAAGCTTTTACTCAGAGAGATCTAGAAAGACAGACAAGGGAGGCATCTCTTTTCAGAATGATTTATACTATACTAACCTTGTTTTCTCAAAATGTAACACCACCAGAATATTTAAAATTTCTATATAAAATGCTTCAAAATATCCCAAGAATTGGTTATTTCTGATTTATACAAATTATTTTAAATAAGAATTAGTAAGAAAATACACAATACCTTTGAGTCCTTTGGCTTCTTTTTCTTGCCTTTGTTTTTTATCTTGGTAGAATTAAACTGAAAATAGGGGGAAATCAAACACAAACACTCAAATAATAGCACGCGAAGACTAATATAAAGGTATACCAATTTTCATAGCTGACTATGTTAAAAAAAGTCTATTAATAATATTTAGTTATGATTTATAACAAAAAATAAAAAGTTTAATGATGCCTAGTGCTATAACTAAACTTTAACTGTTCAAACTCATTTCAACAGGGTTTATATAATTTCAACGAATGAGACTTGTAAGAAGCAACTCCAGTTAAGTGCTAACAGCATGTTCATGATGCTCCTTTTACTGGAGCCAAACTAGTAACGTGCACTTTGCCAGACACTGACACAAACAGCGAGTCCGAATTGCCGTGGGTATGGCAACTGTGCTTCCCTGCCTTGCCAATAGTACTTGATAGCACTGACTAAGACATAGTCCAGCTATAAATCAGTTGATCCTAAACATTAGTAAACAGTGTCTCTGGTTTAAAAAAGGCCAAAACATAAAAAGGAAGACAACTTGAAAAATGGTAATTTAAACTCAATATGGAGTTACTGAAAATAAAGTCGTCTCATGTTTGTCTTATAGAGAAGAACACCGAATTTTAACTGTTAGAGATAACTTCTTTTCCACATCAGGTGATGACTCAAATGTTACAGAGTGTTTAAGCCTCGGGGTCTGATTGTTGCTCCAGTTCCAAGAGGAAGTTTAGGAGTAGGCATCTAAAGAACAGTCTGCACTACCAGAAGACCTCCAGATCTGGCCTGGATGCCCTGTGATGTCAATAACGTGGGCCCTGTCACCTGGCTTTCTCAGGCTAACACAAATGAGAAGTGACCGACATTGAAAGGGCATGAGGGACTCACGGGCACATCACCACTGTCTTGTTTCCTCAGCACAGTACAGCGGCTGTCTGCAGGATGATAAAGAAAGATGGTTTGTTGAGAAAACTAGATCCCTTACACTGCCATGCAGCAGCACACTAATGCCCCAGACACTACAGCAGAGATTATGCCCCCCTCCTCTTTTGATTGACAGTTTAGTTTAGAAACAAAACCAAAACAGGGAACTAGGTGGGAAATCAATGACAAAGAACTGCAAAATTTCAATCCAATTCACATCTTTTGAGTGCCTTCTCAGCGCCAAACTCTGTGCTCTGCAAGACGCTGGGAACACCAAGATGAGCTGCACAGCCCCGCAACCGAAAAGCCCATGTTCTATGCAACAGACAATACACCTGACTATACCTAACACTTCACTTGATAACGTCAAAGTCTTTATGATGTCCAAAAAAAAAAAAAAAAAAATCACTCTTCTTAATCACTATCCCCCAAATAAGTCAGTCAGTCAGTGTACCATTATAATTTCCACTACATTCTTTGTTAAATATTTGAGTAAGCTGGAAATTTTCATTAGCTAATGCTTCTTATCCAGAGCCTTCCACAGGTTTCCCCCCTAAAATTAGATGCAGCATACATAAATCAAAACTCAGCCCACATACCCATTATGTCGAAGAATTCATCTAGAGCACTGTGCAGGGCTGGGAACTTGTCTCTGTGTTCTTCCAGCAGCCATATTAAACAGCGTGCTTCCTTCTGTGACGTGGGCTCATAGAAATAATCAAGCTGCTTTCCTTCTATGGAGCCCAGTTTATGGCCATACTTCTCATTCCAGAGAAAAGTCATGATGCTGAAATCAAGTTCCTTTAAAGATGCTCCATAACGAGAAAAAAATGGTCCTGTGGCATCTAAGCCTGTAAGGAAAATGAAACCCAGATCAGAAGGCAGAAGTGACACACTGTAAAGTCACATTCAGTGTGACATCTCCAAAAGGGGTTTCATTTTAGTTCACTTACGTTCTTAGTGAAAACATTTAAATATTTGAAATTAAACTTCAAGCTATTGTTTAAGCTACCACACATTTAGAAACAATTACTTAACATCAGTGTTTAACAACCTCCATTACTAAAAAGAGTAATTCTTAGTAGCTGAGTAAGGAGATCAAAGGCTTCTACGATTAGTCATTCTGGTTAGACTGAGGAGATGCAAGCTCTTCCCACACAGACGTGAGAGCTGCTCTAGAGTCTTTAAAATAGAACTTCACTAATTCATGACTTTCATTCCCCTGAGTATAAACTAGCAAAATTTCACAATACTTTCCACACAATCTACAGTGACAGAGCATCAACAATATGCAAATATTCTCCAAATGCCAGAAAATGGGTAAAACCACCCAAGGAATTCTTTCCCCAACACTACCAAGAACAGCTGTTCATTCCCCCAATGGCGTCTAAGAAAATAATGGCTTCTAACAAAAATCAAGGTGATCACTATTTCTGCTTTTATTCCTCCTTGTCCAAATCAGGAACGTGGCTGCCCTCTCACATACTTCTACTGAAAGGATGATGGACCTTGCTCCTGATCACACCGCCGCCAAACTAGCAGAGATGAGCTCTGTTCCATCTCCAGCACAATACAGGGCACTGGTTCTCAGCAGCAAATGAGGCTGGTAGCCCAATCAAATCACCTACACACACAGTGCTCCTTAGAGGTGAAACAGTCAATCTGCAGAGGCCATGTTCCACCAAGTTAGAATCTTCACGCAGAATCAGAGATCGCGTAAAAACACTTGGACAAGGTTTCAGGGAACCGCCAATGCGGCAACAGCACCGGTACATCCCTCTAGGGCTCAGAGCACGGCTCGGGCAAGGAGGGAGCAGGGTCCTTCTACAGTTGCACACAGCTTCGCCAGGGATGTGGTCTGAGAAACAACCACATCAGGAAAATGCCAGGGTCACTACAGAAACCCAGATGGTAGAGCTGACGACGCACCTAGGCAACACGGTACAATCAAGTGGGCCTGCAGTCCTCCTGAGCTCATGCTATAGCCTTCAACAAGAACTGCCACTTCAGGGCATGTGCATATACACTTACTAATACGATCCCCCAAATCTTCAGATTAAGCACGGTCACATGAAAAGCAAAAACTGGTGCCCCAGTTCCAGTCACATTTCCTGCCATGCTGCTGCCGACCTGCACAAACAGTGCCAGGCACTCTTGCCCAAGGAATCAAAACTAGAAAGCCGGCTTTCACCTCTGACTTCTAAAGCACATTAACTAAGAAACTCATTTACAATTTACTTATCTGATCACTAGTAGATGCTAATGACAACCTTGTCATTTAAGATAATTTGTGGGGATCAGAAACCCACAAAAAACTAAGCTCAAAGCCAGAACTCTTGTCAACTCTGCCAGGCTTGCTGTCTTCTCACTTTGTCTTTACTCAGAGGCACTTACCAACATCTTTTCTGCACCCGTGACTCTAGTGTTCCATGACTCTGAACACTCTGGCAGGTGAGGGTGGACTGGGAGGGCTGGAAGGTCTGCTCTCTGGACTGCTAGGAAGGCCCAACCCACCTCGGCTTCCTTGAGCCTTTCCTCACAGCTGCCGGTGACTCTCTCGCTGTGGGAGGCCAGCTGCTAGCAGTCACCAGGCCACAGGGCCAAGCATGCACCCGAAGACATCACCACCACGCACCAGAGAGCAACCTGCCGCCTGTTTGGAAGGGATTCCCCGAATCCTGTGATTCTCAAGTGCCGTTCAACCCCAGAAGATATACAAATCTTCAATCGTTAGATACAGAATTGCCTTTGTTGATACCGACTTATTAATCCTTGGCTATGGGTTTGCCAGAGGCAATCTTAAGCAATTAGTTCCATCTACTCTTTCCTCTGAATTTTCTATGAAGGACTTGGACTCGTGCACTGTGCAAACAGCCAGCTCCAAGGGGCACAGTTACCCACGGCTGGGCCCAGCCTCCACACAGTTCTCACATGACAAGCAGTTTTGCATGTGGGGTTGAATTTTCTTATTGAGAGAATTTCCATACTTTCTGAAAAAGCACTTTTTAAATGATCTATAAAACAGTCCAAAAGTCATGAGTCAGGAGTGGCAATATAATTTCAACAATACAAGTTTATGGTCTTGCACTTAAAAAAAAAAATCATAAATGATAAGACGATGAAAATGGATTCAGAGACCTGTGTTTATCCTGCCTACAAAGCCAATCTCAAGAATTAAGCGACATACCAAAGCCATTAAGTTTCTGGATCCAGGTGGCCAATTTTGGCTCTACTTCTTTAAGCTCACTCAGAACATGCAGAAATATTCTTGTCTTTACTCTATTCTTTTCTTGGATCAAGTGACAGATGACATAGTCTACTGCTTCATTTAGAAAATTTCTGCTAGAGAAACAAGTTGTGTAGTCTTCTGTGCTTAAGACCTTCCAAGACAGCAGTTCTCTGAGGAGGTTGGAAGTATTCAGTACACCGGATTTAATCTTGTCAGCATACTGCTTGATGCACTGCAGAATTCGGTCATCAAGGAACTGGCAACTCTGAACACTGTCAACAGTTTCTAAAGGTAAAGAACAGTGGTCGGTAAAATGAAGAAATAGGACCAATTTGCAAAGATATAACACCTCAGGAAGAAACAACATTATACAATAATATAAAACATGACTCAGATTGTGCTATCTTAAATAAACAAATCAAGACATTTAATACTAGGAATATAAGCATTTAACTGCACCACCGAACAGTAAACCAAAACCATCGAAAGTACCGACCTTGACTCTGTCACTTTGCACCACTTTCTCTCAGTCTGATCGACTATCTGTATTTTGTAGTTAGTAAATATTTCATCAATAAGCATGTAAAGTATTTGTTTAGATTTATAGTTTTTTAAGAGTTGAAAGGATTACTATTTAGTTATGAATGAGCTAGAATTTATAACTGTTGTATTCATCATCTCACTGTTGGACCCTAAAATTAGAATCACTGACTCCAAGACAGAAAACACCTCAGTATCTTATCTTTCCACCCAGCATCTCACTAACTGATGGTCAGCTAGGCCTCTGAAGCATGCAAGGTTAAAATATATTCAATGAAGAAATTTTCAGCAAGAGAGAATTTTGACTGATTTATGAAACACTAATGAAACAGTAAATAAAAAAGATAGCAAGAGTAAATATTTCATTTTGGAAAGTCAACATAGTAAAACAATGACAAAAACTTACTTCCATTTAAAACTGAAAGTTAGTCAACCTGTCCACAAAGAGTGAAATTACCAGTAAGATATTCCATGCTGGTCAGGGGATGGTAACAAGATGAATGCAAAACTGAAACATATAGTAGGCATGCCAGGTGCTTTCAATGTCATGGTCATGGTGATATTTTATAATAACTAACCGATGCAAAACTGATGCAGTAACAGTGAAGATAAGGCCTAGCTTTAGCCATGCTTTTAAGCAAGGGCACATTACTCCAAGCATGCCGGAACTTCAGCATACCTTTCTGCTCTTCAGTTTTGGGTGGGTTACTTTCCCTTAAGTCCTCTTCCATCCTTTCTTGTGCTAGCTTTTTTGCTTCTTTTTTTTGGATCTTTCTCTTCAGTTTTTTGTCTTCTTTCAGTCTTAACTTCTCTAGGCTGATAAATATATACAATTACCGATAACTCAACCTGTGTTATAAACTCAGCTGGCTACATTGCTTGTTACAGAAATTATTAAGTACTTAGAAATTTTCCCTTTAGTTAGAACTGGGCTTCACCTTTTGGTCCATATAAAAAACTGCAGACATACATGATCAATTCAGCAGAATAAGAGTGTATTATTTCATGAAAACATGATCTTCAGTGATGGAGTGACTTATAACTAAGGGTGGCATGTACGACTGTACAGGAGCTATTTCCATCATATGTAAGTCACTGCTTAGGGTAAATACAGGAAAATACATACACTCATTTCAAACAAAGGGCCCACAGTAAAATATTATTTTCACATCCCAATAATGGCCCACAACTGTAATTTGTCTGATATCTTTACAGTGAGTTCTCTCCAACAAATAATTTCATCAGTCTTTTCTTTTTCTTGGTCACCAATGATGGGAAAAAAAAATTACTCCTTAGTAAAGAAGGAGAAAGAAAGGAAAGAAGGAAGGAAGGGAGAAAGAGAGAGAAAGAGGACTGGAATTATTTGATCTGAAGAAATAGACAAGGAAATCATAGAAAGTACTTTTCTCATTTCAGAGTGAAAAATAGTCACTGGTTATCTCTCAGAAAGAGATAAAAAAGAAAAATGCCTTTGGAATTAAAGTTTAAACAACTGAGAACTAAGTATATAATTTTTATTTAAGTACCAAATCCATCTAACGTGTTATTTTATAACTTCAAATGTCATAATTTCACTTAAAATTCAACTACTAATTCAAGTTTTTCAAACTTAACTATATCAGGCAGGCTAGTTGTCTTTAAATTTTAAACAGCCATAGGATTCAATAAAAAAAAATTCCTATTTAAGTAAGTGTGCATAGCCAATTTTAAATCTGCATTTAGTAGAAACATCATTAAGCGACTGATTGATGGTTAAAGATCTTACCTAGAACATTTCTGTTTCAGAATAGGTCTTGGAGGAACTTTTTCTTTTATGACCTTGTGTTCAAACTTTAAATAAAACAAAGACAGCCAAAATTTGTTTCATACTCCCACAGCACAGAGCACAAAAACACAAGTAACAAAATATTTCAAAAACATACAATGTTTAACTGGATAGAATACAGCGATGATGCTCAGAGGGACAAAAGTCACATTAGTCAAACAATTTACTGAAGAGGAACAGGAAGAGACAAACTTTAGAAGAAGTTAAAAATAAGAGTAGAAGATCAAATAAATTACAAATATTACAACAATTCATGCCTGTCACCCCCATGAGTGAAGTTAAAGGTAATCCTGCAAGATACTCTTTTCTCTAGGAACCCCCAACTCCCACCAACACCAAGCAATTCACTAGTGGTTAAGAAAACAGATTCTGGAGAAGGGACCTCAAACGTAAACAGAGCCTCCTTTCCAATCTAGGAAGTAAGAGAATGTGAGAATTTATTACTACAAAGGAGCCTTCTCACGTCCTATTTCCTGTATTTGCTTAAATCAAGTTAACTTTCACTCCTAAAAGAAACAAAAAACCCAGATGCACATCACACAATATCTATGAACCGAAATCAATCTTCAAAATGCGTGCACATTCTGGCGATCAGTCTAACAGGAGTTCCCTTTGATTAGACACTCACTTCACATTTAACTTGCCCACCGCTGCTGAAGATGATGATCTTAGAAATGATTCCTTCACAGTCAGGGGTAAGACAAATTCCTTGGAGAAAGTCCTGTGCGAGAGAGAGAGTGTGTACGTACTTCAGAATAAATCTACACAAGACTCAGGATAAAGCGATACATATCTATGAGGATTTTAGCCATCAGTAACTGTCCAAATAGGTCTCCCTGCCTTGAGGGAGGCACTGAAACCCCTGCCCACTGCCACTGGCTTCGGGAGCTTCCTTGGAGCAGGCATGTGCTTCCTGCTTGAGGGCTGACCCCGCAACGCATTCTGGTCAGCTCAAGGTGAGCTGACGTGGCGTACTCTGGGCCTAAGCTAGAATTTTAAGAACACTGCATGGATTAGCCATGGCGATCTGGATTGTGCCAAGGATCTGGCACATAAACAGTCTTTCAACCTTTCAACCTTGATTCAGAAACAGAAGCCACTCACATAAACTAGGGCTGCCACAGTCCAAGACAGCTGCAGCACTTCAAAACAAATCATGAACTCCAGTACCTAACTTCAGCATGCCCAAGTGAGCACTGGCAGACTCTGCAGAGGTGTTTATATAAACCCATGGCATGATCAGTGCTACTAAGGGGACATGTCCAGCTGGAGAAATGGCAACAGTTCTTTTGTCACATCGTAATACTCTTAGCTGAAACTATGTGAGAATGGACAAGATGCATTTTCACCAAATTTGAGTAAGTCCTGTTGCTAACAGACATCTAGTACAATAACCTTTTCCTTTCTCCCATAGAAAAGGGATTTGTATAAGGCTGCACAGCATAGAAAAAAATTTTTTTTAAGTGCAAAGCCTACATGGATCACAAACAAATTCTATGAATGCAAAAGAAATTGTAAAATTACTCCTCTCAAAGTATCTAGTCAATGGCTAGCATCTTTATCTTGTTAATTAAGCCAAGCAGCAGTACAATTTTTAAACTTAATTCTTAGCACAAATTGCCTCATCACATGCTGCTAGAAAGTAAAAAAAACTAGAATCTAATTTTATATCATAACTTCAAAGCAATTAAATGAAAAGATCCCCAAGAGACTGAAATTGTCACTGCATAATTTAAGATCAGTATTTTAAAACCAGACATTTAAATTTTTATTTGTGATTCTAACATTCCCAAAATTAAACACTCGTTAAACAATTCATTAAAGGTTTCTGTGGTAATTGCCTTTATACTTGCATAAAATAAAGTGAAAGCTGATTTCCTACTTTATTATTATTAAAGCTTCAAATTAAAACTTTCTAATTATGTCTAGAATGCACAGAGTACAATTAATATCCTTTTTTGAAGATTCTCAGGAAAAAAATACTAACATACAATAAGCATACTATAAACCCAATCTTATCAGCCTTACCTTGTCGATTTTATCATTAAAAGTTGTTGTCTTTAACTTCTTCCAGCAGTTCATGTGGAACTCTATTTTACAGTACTGACAACAGCTAATTCGGATAAAACCCTGGGGGGTTAAACAAAGTTTAAATTCACATTTTAAAGATGCCTACATATGCTCTCATCCTTCCTCACACTCACTGACAACCTATTTATTAAGACAGAGCTGTGTGCACTTGCCTGGCAGAATTAACTACACGCAACATTCTCCCCAGGAGAGCGCAGTTCTCCTGGACTCCCACAGTGCCTCCTATGGGTGCTAGATGATGACTGACACACACACATGCCCACAGTGTGTTTACACTCTACCCAGTATCTTATCAATATTACTTCACCTGTTCTGTTAACCATGGACAAGAGGTGGCATCTACTATCTTCCTGAATAAACTACAGTACAATACTCAACTAAATATCAGGCTTAGTCTCAAATTTAGATCTCTAAAGGCTAACTGAATGGTCCAAATGGCCTTTTAAAACTCTTAGACACAAACGTTACAAGAAGTTAAAATTGCAATAAATCAGAGGCCGCAATCTTCTTTTGTTTCCTATGCTTCTAAAGTGCAGGCAGTTGCATCAGAAGTGGTGAGGGAGGAGTTGTGGCGTGAGTCTGCCGGCTCAGATCACCACTGCTGCCCTCCTTGTTTATTTCAGTGGCTCTGGGTTCCCATGTGAGACCAGCCTCAGGGAAGGCAGGCAACAGGACACAGAACTGCTGCCAAGCCAGAGGATACGAGGGCAGGGATTTGTTCTGAATCACCACTAGGGTACGACTCTGCAGTCAATGTCTTGAGGTACATCTATCACTACCTTAAAGTCTGGATCTGTGATGTATATCTGGATCTTGGAATAGCCACGACACTTCTGATAACAGCAAATGGCATCCGGCACTGGGGGGAACTTGCATTCTTCAATAAACTTCTCCAACAGCACCTAAAACAAAAATGACACTACTCATTCCAACACCTCAAGAAAAATGCCAGTAACTTCAACAACCTCTTGCAGTCAAAATACTTGCAACACAGAAGAGTCTTTTTCAGCCAAGAACAAACTAGGCTGAACATTGAAAGTCTTTCCTTTTAGAAGGAGACTAACACAGAGCCATATCACAAAAAATGGCAGGAGGTGGGAGACAAGGCGCGAACAAAAATTTTTCAGAATTTCAGAGGCCGAATCAAAATCTTGGCCTATGTCATAATCATCACAACTTTACTTTCTAATGCACAACTCTTAGAAACCTCCCCCAAGCATCATAAAGGAGTCAAATATGAGAGCAAACCTTAAATGGGATGTTCTCCCCCAAGGTCATCTTACCCAGGAGCCCATCACTCTCATTCCTCTATCTCCCTAACTCTCTGTCACCTGTGCTTGTTCACTGCATGGGGAGTTATTTCACAGCTGCAGAAGCTCCAACAGACTCAGGTTATGCTTCCAGTGTTTGCTCCTCGTATCAGCAGTTCCTTTGCCTCCACCCCCAGCAAGTATCAAAAAAGAGGAAAATTCACCCACCCTGTTCTGTGTTTTATAAGAGCTCAGCTGATATAATTCACATTTCATACAAGTGACACATTTAAAGCACGGTCACCGGTTTTCAGTGCAGTCATAGAACTGTGCAACCACAACCCAAAATCGAAATGCAGAATTATTTTCATTACCTAACAAGAGACCATTAGCAGTTGCTCCCCATTATCTTTATCCCCTGGAGCTCCTGACGAGCACTGATCTACTCTCTATGCACAGATTCTCCTATTCTAGAGATTTCATGAAAATGGAATTCATGAAACTGTATTTGTGTCTGGCTTCCTTCTTGTTCTTTAACCTTTTTTTGAGAGTCCTCCATGGTGTAGGCTGCGTCACGATTTCATCTCTTTTCTAACCACTTCTCAGCAGGCTGTCAGGAATAATGAGGCCATTATGAACATCCACACACCAGTTTTTTGTGAGAACATGTTTTCTTTCCCTACATACTCACCAAACACTTGTTACTTTCTGCCTTTTTGATGATGCCATCCTAGTGAAAGTGAAGTACTAGTATCTGATTATGGTTCTGACTTGCATTCTCTGATGGCCAGTGTTGTTCTTGAATAGATTTCCTGTGTTTAGGACCTTTAAAACTTCTTAGCAGATACGTCTACTCAGATGCTTTGGTATTTATTAACTAAACAATTTGTGTTTATCATTGATTTGTAAAAGCTGGACCTCATGTCTGAAAACTCTTCTGCCAAAAGCAAGTTCTCAATACATGCCAGAGCTTTAACCACAATAAAGGTCAATTCACACATAACTCAGGCTTTCCAAACTAGCAAAGATCCTATATCTCTGGATATGAAACTAAATTACACTTCCCAATTTTATAGCAAGGTATCAATAGCTACAGTGACTATGATTAAGATAATGATGTTCTACCTTTCTCTACGTGAAACTAGTGATACACGCTGCTCAATGCTATAAGCTCTTAAGTCAGAATGCTAGATTCAACACCACTACTTCCCAGTTGTTTAACCTCGAGCTTGTATACAATGGGAATAATCATAGCACCAAACGCCAGCGGGCTGCTCTAGGGTTACAAGCAGTGAGTGGAAGGTGTGTGAGTGGCACACAGGAACCATAAGCATGGAGTGATTCTCATGAGTCTTTAAAGGAGAAAAGCATGTCGGGAACCTGGGGCAGAGCCTACCTGCCTCTGCCTTCTGTCCTCAGTCAGTCAGGGAAGGTGGCTTTTATAAAGAAGCATTCTGCAGAAACAGACAGTTACCTTTATCTTCCCTGGCTGAGTCTCTTCAATAATCACATTACTTGTGGGCCAAGTTAACACGCCAGGAAGTCGGCAAATCAAGGTTCTTGCTTTCTCAAAATGATTGAGAGCCTCCAGAAATCTGAAGTCATAATCACAAAGAGAGGAAGATATTAAAGATGGAAGGTGACAGCTTCATTCACCGCCACAAAAGCCAGAGCCTTCAGGTTACCTGCAGGGATGGGTCTGATTTGCATCTGATAAATCACAACACAAAACTATTCATTGTAACTGAGCCATTCTTGAAAAAGTCAAAGCATTAATGCTGTTGCTATAACAGTAACATAATTAAACTCAAGTGTATCTAGACACTGGTTTTAATAGGGTAGGTGCACACTAGGCCTTTAGAAAGTTGTTTGTTTTTTTTTTTTTTTTAATAAAGTTTACAACAATGAGAAAGGAACTGAACAACCATCTGATAGTTCCACATTTTGGTTTCATTTGCTAAGCTAATCAAAGTAGAAAGCAACTCTCCACTTAATTATAAAAAAGTCCCTACTGGGACATCAACAATGAAAATCTCTTTGCTGAAAATATCTTAGAGACCAAGAATTCTAGATATTGGTCTGATTTGACTATGGCTTCAAAAAAATAATGCAATAGATTCCAAAGTCCAGTAAATATGAAAATATTAACAGTGGATTACAAAGGCAAGTCAGTCTTCATTCTTCTCTTCAGACTAGTTAAGAAAGAGCGTTGGGTTGCTGCTTTTTCTATCTTAAAATAAAACTGTTCTTGTCTATGAGCATAGGAAAAATTCACTTGAGTGTGAAGCTGTACTCCCAAGACTGAGTGGTAAATCAACACAATTTGTAGTGGGGGGGGGGCGGGGGGGGGAGAGTCAGCACCTTAAACTCTGAGTAGTTACCTGGGTATGTACAGTTGTATGGGTTCTACTAACCTGTTTTTTTTCAAATATACTTTTCCAATTCCACAGTAGGCCAAACAATCAAGTCCCTCACTTGGGTAGTGTTCGATCATTCTCTTAAATTGGTTTTCAGCTTCAGATAACTCCTTTAACAGTAAAAATAACAAAGTCCACTTACACAAAAAGAAAAACATTGGAACAGTTTTTATCTGATTCTTTTTCTGTAATATTAAAAATTTCCACAGCAAAATGACAACTACATCTCCTGTTCTAATAGTTACATACTTCGACTATACAAATGCTCAGAGATACAACGAAAGTGATCTGGCTTCAGAATTAAGCTGGGACTGATCCAACTAAATCAGTATGGCTGACACATGCACACGAGGGTCTGGCATGAGCCAGGTTACATATAGAGGCGTGAATTCATGGAAAGATTTGAGTGCAAACACACCAGAGCACACATCCTAGTAGGCGCTGGTGCCGTGGGGAGCACAGACACCCCAATACTGTCACAATGTTCTGTGGCATAAGACAGGTAAGTACTGTCTGAGAAATGACTCATTAGAAAAATGTTTATGGAGTCTAGCGCACATCCTTTTGATGGATCTCCACAGGGGAAATATCTGTACTTCGAATGCATTTTGTTTAGGAAAAACATCCAGAGACTGTGCTCAAAGCACATAGGTAATTCTACTGTAGGTCAAAAAGAACTGTCACCACAAAATGGAGCTTACATGTACCCTGGAGGCCAGCTCCAAAGGAGGCATTCCACAAATGTCTTACGCTAGAGCGGCCCTGGAGGAGATGTAGCACTACAGGGCTATTTTTAATGAAATGCTTTCAGCATCTAAGTTCTAGCCTACCTGGAAGCTTTTTCTTTAAGTCAGTCTCACTACTTTACAATAAACCAATAATAAAAGAGTTCCTGAATTCTGATAAAGTAAAACACGATACTTACTATTACCTGCCAAGAACTGTAAAACTGAAATAATAGAGCACTATCTCTAATGATCTACTAGAGGATAAACTGAACAGGCCTTAATGGAAGACATTCATCTGTCACATCAAGAACACAGAAAGAAGTACAATGAGAGAAAAAAACCTTCAAGTTCAGAGGACCCGCAAGGACAGAGGACAGAACTGAACCTAAGGAACAACTGATCAAGTTTCCGCGTAGTCAGAGAAGCTCAGAGTCCAAGTTGGTAGAAAGGCTATCTTGTGCCTTATATAATTCAAGAGTCATTTCAACATTTACCAAAAACTCAAAACCATGGAAAGTCAAGTCTAATACTAAACAGTACAGGTTAAATCAGCCTTGTAGAAAAGCAGTGGAGGAACATGAGCGATGGAAATCACAGCTCAGTTACGCACTGCACAAATCATGGGAAGGCTGTACGCTAGAAACTAATAAATGGATCCAAGTGCTCACAATCAGAACCAGAGAGCTATCAACATTGTTATTTTTACATTTTTAAAATGAAACAGCATAATGTAAAATTGAATTCTCTTTTCATCACATCTCTAGGCCCCTTCTTCCCTTCCATCGCTAAATGGAATCATTATTTCACGTCACATGAAGCTAGCCCATAGTTCTTACTTTTATAAGATGCACAGAGACCCACAAACAAGATATACTATTATTCTGATTTTGAGTTATATCATATGCTATTTGTTATATTTTCCAACTTGTCTTTTCCCCTCAACATGTTTCTGAACTCTATGGTACAATATTAAGTCCTTTATTTAAACAAAAAATCCCACTGATTGTCTGATGTAGTTTTTCTCATAGAAACGCAAACAATTTTTCTTTAAAACAAACACAAAATAAACTTAGATATTTCAGAAACAATAACCAAGAAAAAGTCAAAGTAGGAAGTAAAAATGGGGAAACTATCTTGACATTATCTTCTGAAACCAATGGCATATTTTAATTGCTCATTCTCTCCAATCTCACCTCAGGTTGGCCTATCCCAAGGAGAGAGATGGCGAGTCCATAGACGACTAAGACATAGTTGATCATGGCCAGGTTCAATTGCTGTCAAGAGAAATGCTCCAGTTAAAATCCGAAACATATGCCTGCCCAATCTGCACCATATTGACCTTTCTGCCTCAAAAGAGAAAGTGTAATAAAATCTCACTAATCAGTATAACTTCAACAAAGGTCAAACCGACTCAGAAAATGCACAATGTAAAGGGCTCTCAGATATTTAAAACAGAGTCATCATTTCAGAGTTCCTAGAAGACATGGGTCATGGCGTTAAATAACTGAAGTCATCTTCTAGTGCATGTGAGTGGGCAGCAGTGACAGATGAGGCTAACTCTTCTGCTATGACCTAGCCAGTCCCCTGGATCTTTGTGAAGAGGTGATAACTAACGTGGATCCAAATCCAGGACTCAGCACTCGAGTGGAATGAAGCACAGGGGTGCGGACGAGCACTGTCATCCGGCACACGCCTGAGTCTAGACAAGGGATGTTCGAGAGAGCCTCCTTGACCACTTCCCATGCTTGGGAGTCAAGTCAGCTGACCCTGCAAGGCCTAGAGCCTGCAAAACCCTTCATTTCCTTGCACACACCCTGAAATGTGCCGACGCCGCTACACAAGCTGCAAGGCAGCAACTGCACCTTTATTTTTTGAGGATCCAAGCCGCTGAGCAGCTCTGTGAAGGCTTGTGCGGCGCTGCGGCAGCGCTGGTCCAGCAGAGCTGTATAGCCGTCCTGGATCAAGCTTCTCAGCATTTTCATTATATTAGCAAAATCCTGCAAAAGGGAAACCCAATTTCAGGGATTCAGAGCTGTACAATTTTAGGGGAAAACTTAAAATAGCAAAGTTCATCATACTTTATATTCCCTTTGCCTCTCAGCATCTTTAAAGGGAAAGCTCAAAGATACTGCCTCGCCATCATGAGCTCAACTCTCTGTTGCCAGCATGAAGAGTAGTCCACTCCCCACTACGCAAGGCTAAGCCAGGAGCCCTTTCTCAGATCCTACAGACAGTGTTTTACAGTTCTAACAGACTAGAGAATACAAGCCACCATTCCCTTACGTAAATTCATCTGGCTGTGAAGAGAACAAGACACACTAGAACAAGTAATCTACTGGTCACGGTCAGATTCTAACAACTGCCCTCATGTCCTGGAACAGCCCTTTATTTTCAGCAAGAAGAAATCCTTCAGACTTTAGCTCGGCTACTAACCGGTACTTGGATAGAACTAGGTAAAATTATTGGGAGATTAGGTGGTTAAATGAAAAGGGACAAGCATAATAAAAGAAAAATGAAATTGCTATAATGGCTGCTGAAATAAAGTGAAGGGGAAAGCTGCAATTTGTGTACACAAGTGCACACCAGGGAGTTAGGACTAGAAGTCAGGTCAGGATCTAGGCACCCCTTGCCAGACACCACACACTCTTCTTAATGGAGTGGGAACTGTGAATGTGTGTGTGATAATCCTCAAGGTTCTAATAAGACAAGACGTGCTTTCCCCGACACCGTGCAGTCTACATGTGCTCCATGACTGGCCAAGTTTACACGTTTGGATTCCAGCAAGGTTTCTATTTCTCCTTCAATCGATTTCAGAAGCCGGCTCTTCCTAAAAGCCCATCTCCTTTATCCACACATGCTTCCATGTCTGGGTTTAATACTGTCCAAGCGGTATTTCGAGACATTCACAACAGTGAAGGTTCTGTTGTCATGTCACGGAGCCCTTTCATTCCTGAAACTGTTTCGTGAGTCCTCGGCATTTCTTAATTTCACGCAAGGTATGTTAATTTTATTCACCTTGCAAAAGAACTAACTTTTACCTTTATGAAACCTTAATTATGCTTTTGTTTCCATTTCATTAATTTCTACTGCAATCTTTGTTTCCTCCCTTCTGCCCTTTTTGGGCTTATTTGTTCGATGTTTTTCTCCTAGCTCTTGGGATGAATGCTTCATTACTTTGAAAGTCTTTTACCTTATGATATATATCATGTTTGCTTGACAAATACCCTTCAAGGTAATCTTCTAGTTCTACCTCCTGCATTTTTTAGGACCCTTTTTAAAGGGCAGTTTTAGATTTGCAACAGCACGAAATGGAGCTACCAGCATTTATTGCTTGGTAAGTAGCAGCTCACTGCTTACTCCTGTGACAGAGACGGAGAGCCTCTCCCACGAACAGCACTCACCAGAACAGTACCTTTTTCTTCCCTCAAACCAAGGATGAATTCTTTATTTTTTAAAATTTAAATTATTTATACATATTTTTCACATCATTGTAATCCCCGGGGGTCACCCACCACCGCCCTCCCTGACCGCTCCCACTCATCCCCCAAGCCCAGTTGTGTACTTTAGTTTGGTTGTTAGCTTGTTTTAACTTTTCCTCCTGCCCTTTTGTTTAATTTTCCTATATCTCATATATTAGTGAAACAATTTAGCTTCTTTTTCTTTCTGACTTGTTTTTACTAATAGGATTTCTTCTAGTTCTATCCATGTTATAAATTTGTCAAATGTGTCATTTTTAATTGATGAGTAATATCCCATGGTATATATATACCACAGCTTTTTCATCCATTCATCTGCCCTGGGACATTTGGGTTCTTTCCATGTCCTTGCAATTATAAATAGTCCTGCAGTAAACATCCAAGTACAGGTGGCCCTTAGTGTAAGTATTGAGGTCTCTTTTGGGTAGATTCCCAGCAGAGCGATTGCTGGATCAAATGGTAGTTCCATTTTCATTAGTTTGAGGGTTCTCCACACAGCTTTCCATAGTGGCTGGACCACTTTAATTGGTCCACCAGCGGTGTAAGAGTGCGCCTTTTTTTCCACACCAAGGATGAATTCTTAAACCAACTGACTCGCTGTAATTGTCCAAAGTCACAGTTGGGCATATGGCACACGCTTACTGACATTTTAAGAGTTTAGACAAATGTGTAATGAATCATAGGTATCAATATTATACACACGATTTTCACTGCCCTAAAAATCCTCTGTGCTCTGCAAATTATCTCTGCCCACTTAATGTACACTTTTCATTACTTACTAAACACTATAAAAAGAATTTTACACACAAAGTCATCCTACTGATCATTCAAAAAATAAGCTTGTTCTTTCATGGTCTTAAACAAGATCAGGCACATTCAGGGTGGTGTGGTCATAGACTCCAATGGCTTCAGAAGAGGTAACGAAACTACAAGTGTTTAATTAAATCTCTTAAAATGATTTTAATTCTTAACAAATTCAACTCTGGGAAACAAAGATTACAAAATCTTTAAATTTGGAGGATGCAAACAACTCTGCAGTGTTAACCATTCATTAAGTCTCTGGTTAATATAATGCATTCAATATGTAAGTAGATGACAGTTTGGTTTCTTAACAACCACATGCTAAATGATATGTCCATTAAGACAAACTTTTTTAAAGTCTAGTATCAGAGATGTACATGATCAGATTTAATTCATGTTCAAATATTTTTCTCGGAAAGTCTGCCTTTTTCATTACCTGGTGTGCAGCTCTGGAAGATTTAGAAAACTGTTTTTCCAAGATAGTTTTCAAATCGACAGGTAAACTCACTTGTGAATTAGAACTAAAAGAGAAAAACACTTATTTTAAAATACTTTAAAAATAAAACAATCATGTTTATATAAAGAACAAATGTGTTTCCTGAAAGTAATTTTAAATACTGAGTAAATAAGAGTCCCAAGTGGCTGAAAAGAACTATTATCAAAATGTGGATTCTCCCTGAATTAATCTCTTACTGCCAACGAAGTTTCAATAAAAATATCTGTAAACTTAGAGGTAGAGAGAGACCATATGAGTTGATAATAAAAACAACCGTAAGAACAGCTTTTGATTAAAAAAAAAATAGGTGGGATTTGCACTGATAATCACAAAAGTTATTACAAATGTACTGTCAGTTATAACTTTGTCCTAAAGCAAGAATGCCCCCCCCCCAAAAAAAATACTAGAGAGATACTCTAGTTCATGGGGAAATCTAGTTAAGATGCAGCAGTTTCAGAAAATCTGACTTGCAGAGCTAGTGAGAGCAGGGGGATTCAGACTGCTGGGGGTTTCATATCAAAGGTGTTTTTTTCCTCAGACAAAACATCTGCCATTTTCTGCACATCAGTTCCCGAGCACTTCAACTTGACATCAGTCCTGGACTCAGGACGCATTGCACGGGTTAAGAGCTCAGCGCAAGACTGTCCTCGCCCCGCAAGTTAGTTCTTGGGAGACATGGAAGGCTGCCCCACGGTCAGACCGACAATAAATTGGGGTGAAGGGGGCGGCACTCTTGCCCCAGGTTCAGCAATGGCCTAGAATGATTCACCTGCCTCAGGAAAGCCCTTCAGCCACTACTCACTGTGACTGTTAACAGCCTGGTGGCTATAAGTGCCTCATCCTTGCCCTGCTCCTGTTACTTTTCTTGCAGACGAAAACCAGACCTTACATCAGACCAGACCAAGGTGGAGCAGAAGAGGAAGATGGAGCTACAAGCTCATGATCACAATATAAAGCATGCCCACCAGCACCATGGCAGATCTGGTTAAGACCAAACAGGGAAGAAAAAGGGGGCACAAAGCGGTTCCTGGAGACCCTGGTCTATTTTCTGAAACCTGCTGACACAGACCCTTTAACCCCCCCCGGTACTCCCCATCCAAGTCTCTGATGGCCAGTCTGGGGAAATGGCCTTTGGACCAGCAGTCTGGCCCTTCCTCAGAACACCCTCTCCTCATTAAGCCTCACTGCCTCCTACCAACCCACCTCCTGAGGGTTGCCCTAGAGCAGCAAGCAGCTAGACACTGGCTCCAGCAACATTCCGCTTTCTCATTAAGGCTGTAAGTCAGGTGAAGCCCCCAGGGAGAGACTGTGGGCGTGGGGGCAGCACCACAGAGCTCTCACCCCTCCCTGGGCACCCCCTTCCCAGCTTCACAATATGCTCACCAATCTGGAAACTCCTTGAGCTCCAATGCTTGCGGAGATTTTCATTAAACAACTTTCCAGTCCCCTCCTCTTCTCAGAATACAGGCGGTCGGGCTGGATGTTCTAAGCCCCTAGTTCCAAGACTCGCCTTTCTGGTGAACAGTCCCATCCTGACAACATCTAGGAGCCCAGTCTGGAGTCATGTCATGAGCATAAACTCAGGTATAGATTGGGCTTGTTTTAAGTAACAAAGGACACTCACATTACTCAGCAACTTCCTAGGGTTCAGAAGCTGTGGCATGAATTGGGGACAAAGATCAGTGTAGCTGTCCCTCAGTACCCACAATCCATGGATGCTCAAGGCCCTTACATAAAATGGCGAAGTAGTCTACACACTCCAGTATACTTTAAATCACCTCCAGTCAATTCACAATGCCTCAGACAACAGAAATGCTATGTAAATAGTCATTACACTCTGTTATTTGGAGATAATGAGAAGAAAAGAAGTCTGTATATGGTTCACTACAGATGCAACCACCGTAGGCCTAACTAAATAAGTATTTTCAACCTGTACTTGACTGGATGTGTGGATGCAGAATCTATGGATACAGAGGGCTGACCATACACACATATTTTTATTAAATCACATGATTTCACAGCTTATTTGGAATGTGACCACTACCCATTTTCTGGACAGGATTTTTGGCAGTGCCTATCAAATTTAAAATTATATACCCCTAATGACACAGCAATTTGCTCTAGAAGCGGTTATCCCACTTAACTGTGAAGTAACCCCATGTGATAGATAAAATCAAATAAAAAACCTTCAGGTTGAAGACAGAAACAGTATCAGGAAAACAAAGTTATCATTAACAAAACATTACAATCATAAGTATTCACTCGAAGATAGATGATCTGCTGGTTTCTTTGGTGCTGGAGAGGCCTGGGGAAGGGGGAAGGCTTCCACCTACTAATCTTTGTAGCATTTAAAAAGAAATGGTTATTTGTCTTTAAAATGGGCTTTACTAATTTCTCTGAGTGTTTTGACATTCAGGTCAGCCCTAAGAAATGAAGAAAACAGGTAACTGGTATAATGGCAGAAGTGGCTTTGTAGTTTTCCCAGCATACTTTTTACTACCTTAATGAACTTTTCTATCTACTATAAAATTTTCAATTTTACTTTGCAATCAATGTTTGCCTTCGTAGGTAACGGTGGATCAGGTGGCAAGAGTTCCAGCTGATAATTTCAGAGGGAGGTGTAGGGGTGTATGCGTTTAGTAAAAGAATGTTATTAGTGGTTGGTTCATTAGTAAATACTTTCCACTAATAACTACTCAAGAGGGCTTCTGAACATAACATATCCTGTGTCTGCCTCTGCAGACTAAGTTTCCAAGAGGCTAAGAAATGATCACTGGTAAGTTCCTGAAAGAAGCCACTAGAGAGGAAGCTATAGGAAAGATGAGATAACGGGGGCAGGGAAAGAGACCATTTTCACCTTATAGTTCTTTAGTTTTTCCTCTTTGAGCACATATTTTGGAATTTAAGATAACTGCTATCTAGCAATGATGACTTTCAGAAATCAGTATTAAATGGTCAGGATTAATAATTCTTTAACTCCAAAATGATCCCCTCCTAAAGACATGCTCTGGACAGTTAAGAAGGATTTAAATATCTAGCACTCATCATAATACACAGATAAAAATGTAGCTACTACCTGAAAAAGATTCTTCCTTTTGTTTCTAACTTGGAAAGAGAAAAATGTTAGGGGAAAAAAAATGGAAATCGGACATGAAAAACATACCTGAACTTATCCAATTCATTGTTTCTGGTTTTCTGTTTTCCTTTATATTTTGGAGGTGGAGCTGTGAATACAAACATTTTTTCTTGAAATCTGTACATAAAAATCTACAAGTCTGGAAAAACAAATCAATTTAAAATATGCAAGTTGGAACAAGCAGCACTTTTACGTGTGCATGTAACTACAGCCAGCTAAGCCGAGAGAAGCCACTGATATTTTTCTGTGTGCTATAAAGTGATAGCATGATGATGACTACTATTTCCATCAATAACAGGAGCCAAGAGGTAAAGCAGAGTTCCTTTTCTCAGGTGGCTCACAACCACATGGTACGAAAGACAGTGACTCCAGACTGACAGCAGTCACTGCTGCCTAGTGAGTGAGACACTGTTGCTAACGTGATGCCTCAGGATGCTCTTGTGACTGTGAGGGGAGTCAATGGAGCTGGCGCAGCTCAGGAACGTGCCAACTTGAGGGCAGCCTCTGGGTTTAATTTAAAGACCAGGCAGGACTTGTATACCAGGGCCCAACGCTTAGTGTGAGATGGCGTGAGCAAGGCTGTGGAGGCCTGTCCGGGTTGGGGATGCTGGCGGCAGGCTGGCCTGAGAGCTCACAGACACCGCACCTCCGCGTCTCCCTGAGCGCAGCTTTAGCTGACGCATGGGGACAGGTGGGTCCCCACACCCCCAGCAGGGAAGTGACATATGTCAGATTCTGCAGCAGACAAGGCAGCAACAGGGACAGGGTATGTTTGTTGGACAGTCTGGGGGCAGCTGGCGTTGGCCAGTCAGGGCATAGGGACAGGACCCGGAGCCTGTGCTGGTGTGGGGAGCTCAGAAGACAAGATGCGGCTAGAAATGCAAGGCTAGTGTGAGGTCCATGAACTGACCTGGGGCAGAGCACCCAGCCCCCACTGCGGGAGCTGTTTCCTCACCTGAAGGCAGATGGGAGACAGTATCTGAATTACTAATGAAATGTGCTTAAGAAGTATCAATAAATCAAAAGCTGTTTTCCAAGAAGAAAAGTTTCATCCTCAAAGATTTTCACACTTAGGGTGATAGCAGGCAAGACAATCATCACCTGAGCTACTCTCTGTAATTCTGCTAATGAGCTAAACAAATGAAAACACCATTAAGAGATAGTTGGGATAAAAGACCAAAAAAAAAAAAAAAAAACCCGCTAAAAGAAAAACTGAGAGAAAAACAACTGAATCAACAAATGAGAGAAGACAGAGAAGGAGAACAGGGTCACCAGTGAGGTCAAAAGTCTCACCTCACTTCACTGGAAGACACACAACACAAACACTCAAGATACAGAACTGCTGTAACAATTTAGAATCATTCAGAAAAATTGTATTTTTAAGAACTTTTAAAAGGCAGGGAAGCATGTTAATCAATTTTAGATTGATCCCCACCCAAGTATGGTAGTGTTAAGGAAAACTAAGAAAATAAATGAAGCACGGATATCTGTGTCTCCTGAACCCTTTATTTCCCAGAGATGCCAAATACATAAGGTCCTACCATGTCTGTGTACTGACTACACGCATAAACAAACACGAGTACATGCAACTTTAAATGAACCACAGTTAGTTCAGAGCATTCACTCAACAGGGGCAATATCCTTCCAACAGGCTGACAATTGATTATTGGGAGATTTTAAAAAATCTCAGTTTTCAAAATAAAGCACATATGTATGCAAATAAACAGTCTCTGGGGCATGGGGGCAGTCGATAAAAAGTCTAAGACTTCTTGGATATAAAGACTTCTTGGAGATAATGAAACAAAGGTTGAGAAACTTCAAATTAATTAGTGGACTTAGTCAATTTGGAATTAATGAATGGAAACTAGGCAGCAGACCAAGAAGAGGTTCTTTTTCCTTTCTGTTCTTCTTATTTAGAGTTCCCAAGTTAAATTTATTAACTAATATGAAAAGACTGAACACTGACTTTAAATAGGCATTCGATAGTTTTTCACACAGAAACTTCTGTGAAGCAGAAGCACAGCAGCAAATACAAACAAGGTGGGGCCGGCTGCAGGCATGCAGATTTCCGGAGCTCAGGAACAACTCATAGCTGGAAAAAGACTCACCTGATGGTGGCAGAAGTTCAGGATGACAGTCACAGTCATCGACCTTCAAAGCCTCATCTACCACCTACCCAGGAAAATAAAATGAGCGGGTTTCAAAACACTTCAGCATGCAGAATTCAACAGCAGAATAGTAAAATGGATGAAGCAGAACAGTTTATCCATGCTCCTAGAATGCCCAGCTGGTATTAAACCCAGATGAACAGACAAAATAACTAATGACGAGAGACGTGACTTGGACACATTCGCCACGATCACTTCACTGCTGACACCCCTGACGGAGCGGCTGGTCAGTAGGTGTCTGCACTGGACAGTACTATCAAGCAGTCTGTGGCCCCTGTCCCTCAGTGAACACAGACTCCCAGAGGAATGCACTGTGCTCTGGAGACACTGCAGTGAAGAGCTCAGTTGGGGTCGATCATCGGCAACCCTGGTCACAGAGCCAGGCTCCAAGCCTAGTGTGCCCTGAAGAGAGCACCAGACTAATGTTCTGCCAAGCGCCACTGCTAAGGACAACAGAGGCTGCAGAAGTACCTTGGGCAGAGATGGGGTGAGGTGCCTCCCAGGCTCAGCACAGCACTAAGTGTGTGGGTGAGCTTGAGCAGTGCCAGTCAGTCAAGCACACTGCAAAAGGGAAACGGGAGGAAGAGAGAAACCCAGAGCATCACAAGGGGCAGTGAGCTGCCACCTGAGGCTGCTTCTTCCCAGGTGGCTGCTGGAAGACACGAAGGGGAGCCATGCCAAGAGCATGACCCAGGTGGCAAAATGATATTTAGAAAAAATATTTTAAAAACACACAAATTTGATTTCCTAAGAAAATTCACAATTCTGAAATATAATCTGCATGTAGCTGGAGGAGGAAATCACATTATTTACTAAAAATAGAATTGTTCTCTTGATATCAACACGAAAGAGGTTCAAGATATCACTGAGATCATTTCCGTCATCACCAAAGTATCCGTAAAAATACGGACAACCTATATTTGAAATAATTTTCATTTTAAACTGTACCTACCTTTAGATTATGATTACCACCGTTTGCCATTTTGTGGTTGGTTTTTCTGGAATCTTTTTCAGTCTCCACAAAGTTAAGTGAAGTACTAAACGCAGGGGCTGTTAAATTAGGTATGTAGGACCTGAGCAGGGATAAAGAATAGTAGCTTTATTCTTATTAATATGCATTTTTAAAAGCTATCCTTTAAACAACAAAGCATCCACAATTACAGCCTTTTTTTCTTGAAGCCAAGGATAATATTGTTTTAAAAAGAATCTGTACCTGAGACCACTTAATACATGAACACTATTTAAATTTGGTGTTAAAAACACAAAATAGATTTTTTAAAATTTAAGTAGCACTGTATAATACCATATCAAAAGAGATTAAGAACATGTGAGGGATTGTATTCTGGCTCCCAGTCTCCCTGTTTTATGTTTTAATCCCCCCCTGGTGTCTGCCCCCATTTTATCTTTAACAGCGTCATTATTTTACACATTTTTGTAAAGCATGTGGGGAAAGTTTGATCTATTTTAATAGCCAAGTAAGCTATTTTTCTTGTGAGCGTACTCGAGTCTATGTACTGCCTACTACTAAAAAGAGGTGTCTTAGCCTGGGGAAAGCTATTGGGAGGCTTGAGGGAGATGTTTTCAGCACAGAGGTGAAGGGTAAAAAACACAAAAAGAACTCTGCTCTCTGCGGCCAGGACTCTCGTGGTCAAAACTGGTTCTGGTGAAGTACAGTAATATCCCATGAACATTCCATCCCTCTTTGTCCAAATGGTTAGGGTATTTACGCACAAATATATAAAAAATACATAAACATATATAAGCACATATATATGTAACAACTCGCAGGTCTTGTGCTCTTACACATGAACACTCTAAAACCAGCTCTCTTCCTTCCATCCCCAATTTCACTGCTGCTGGACGCTTTAGTAAAGCATCAAGCAAAGTGATTCTTACATGCACAGAACAATGTCGTTCTTCCAAGTAATACTATTGGCCTGACTGATATTAACTCACCTGCTTTCATAAAAGGCTTTGATCGGATTCCTAGTTGGTGTTCGACCTACAAAAAAAGCAATCACACACACACACACACAAGCATAGGCATCAGTGGATTGGCCAATACAAATTTTTAGAAGATTTTAAAATTTCCTTTAAGCTGAGCATGAAAACATCGAATACTGAGAACTGGAAAATAAACTTAAGCAATTTGATTATTTCTAGATGTCTTTAAGGTTTAGGATGGTGTCAACAAAATGTTACACAAACCTTGACATGCAATCATTGACTACATGCAAGGACACAGAAACCCAAATCAAGATGCTACCTGTCTTCAAGGAGCTGACAATCTCAAGTCATATCATGTGAGGGGGCATCTGCTGGTGAAATAGAAGAGCTCAGCTCAGCCGCCTGAGCCTCTGACTCTCCAAAGAAGGGAACACGAGCTGGAAGAGCAGAGCAGGCCCTTCCAGTGCTGGCACAGGGGCAGGCAAGCAAATGGGGCAGAGGGAATCTTGGACTCCTGGACTGCACAGCCTGTTTCTGACAGACACATCTGCGTTCATCATGCAGGAGAACTGGCCATAAACTTGGTGCAAGAACATTAAGCAACTCTAGAGGAGTCTTGTATTCAGGGAGTAACTTCAGCAACAGAAGCGGAAAAAACAGCTGTTGCAACAGACTTGGCTTTACTCAAAATTTCTAGAAGGCATATCTTCTTACAGAAGAATAGACAATAACAGTTTGCTGATGTCTGTTTCAAAGAAGAACTACAGCTCATTCATGATTAGCTAATGGAATGTAACACTAACAGAATTCTACACAGGAGATATGGAAAACTCAAGTGACCCGACCAAGATAACATAACAGAACAAATACAAATCATCTCAGAAGCGATGTATGGTCCTCCTTTAATCAAAGAAATCCACCTTCAAAAGTTTTAAAGGGAATTCGACTATAACCAAAAGAATCTTAGGTGAAATACCTTGCAGGTCTTCTATATGTTTTTGTAACTTTACATGCTGCTGAATTAGATCCTTGATTCCCTCAGGGTCATTTTTACAGAGTTTTTGAGCTTTTATGTTTGCTTGCAGGGCCCAGTCATATTCCCCCAGCATAGAAAGAGCATCACAATAACGATAATGACCCTGTTCCAAAAAGATAAATTTATTTTTTTTTTCTCAAAAATATGCTTAAAGAAAGTAGATTAAGAAAAAATATTTGGCTTGGAAACTGACTAGTTATTTAAATTGTTAGATTAAGATTCTATCAATGAAAAATAAAAATGCTAATACCTCTCAGATGAGCAAGGCGAAAATTTATAACTAGTATTCACAATAACTTAGCAACTGATTAAATAGGCATTTTTGCTAAAGAGACCTCTGTACCCCTGAATAAAAGAATTAAACTTTCATTACATATTACTAACAAAGAGTGAAATAATTACTTTATGCTAAATCAAGTTTAAAAAAATTAGTCATTATGAATAAGTAACACTTTTTTTCAAAATAGTTCAAGGTAATAGCAGCCCTTAAGTAATTACATTCCCTGTACTTCAGAAAGTAGAATTTTTGAGCTGCTATCTTTCCAAACCCTTCAAGAGCATGGATCCAAATAAAGGGTGCATAGGCTAAATCTTCCACCCATGTCTCTCTACCAGCTTTTAGTTATTCTCTCTCAAAGTGGAGCTCGCAGCTTCAAGAAAGGGTTGAAAATCCACTGCTTTACTTTCATTCCATAATGGGTTTTTTTGGATGTGCTGTTACAGAACCACAGTCTGGGCTGGCTCCATTCATGCACTGTGAGAAATCTATTATCAAACATGAATTTTTTGATCTAGAAAACTAGTAATTAACAAACCTGAGGCGAACTCAACCAACCCCTCTCCTACCTACTCACAAACCAAACGCTCATCTTCCGCGCGGCAGCTGTCCTGGAGAAGCTATTTACTCACAAGTCAAAGACGCAATGAACTGGCCACAGAATCCTGATCTCACCTGTGCAGAGCTCTGTCGCCTTTAGTGCACATTTGACAACACACAGTTTTGATTCTTTGAGAAGCTATGAAGTGACCCTTTTCAGGCGTCACTAAAAGACGACAGCAACTGTCTAGGGGCTCCACGCCTCCTCAGGCCTGGCACACACCTGACCTTGGTCGGGTGCAGCACCTGGCCTAAGTCTCACAGCCCTGCCTCAGACCCCAAAGGATCCGACCCAGAGCCCAAGGCAGTCTGGCTAGCTGGCATCTGGCCAGACTCTGCTGCTCCTAATACAGCATTAAATTGATGGCGAATCTCTCAGATAAGCTACAAAACCAAAATCCCATGCCTTAGGCATATGTTAACTTCACAGTCTAGATAAATGAGTTAAATTTAAGTAGCACAGCATCGGAAATGAGACACTATAATTCAAAATTGTTAAATGTGTAGAGAACATCTTTTGCACTCTTCTCCCCCCCCCCATCTTTTGCTGGATTCATTTCCCTAAATTCTATAAAACCCAGTATAACTTCTATAGGTTGAGAAGGGAGTTTATTCAGATTTATTAACTAAAACTACTGAAATGAAGTTTAAATGAAAGTTACCTCACAGAACTTCTTGAATCCTATTACAACACAAGTTCTGCTCATTCCTTATCACACGTCAATCCCTATTGCTCCTACGCTGAGAATCCTTTCTTCCAGTGCCTTCCTGTCTCTATGCTACATTAAACAGCAACACCAGCGCCCTGCCTCAACAATGGACAGTAGGACAGAAGTGCAGCTCTGGCCCAGGAGACTGGTCAACCAAAATGCACCACTTCCCAGGTGTCAGTGAACAATCTGTCACACATGACCAAGGGGAGCAGTTGGAGGCCTCCCTTGGGTACACAACATGGACTCCAAAAGGTGTTCTTCCCACTCGACATCACAGTCACTGTGGCTAGCAGCCTCAAGTTTCACATGGCTAAAATCTTTTAAGTGAACCCAAGAGAGCCTAGGCTTTACCTACTATTTCTGCTCAAGGCAGAGGAACAAGGCCAGGACTTCTCTTGCTAGATTAAATAAACAAGGACGAGATCCACAACGGCTTGCGAGACACAGCTATCAGGTAACAAAAGAATGTGAACCTAAGAAGACTCTGTCAGGCGTGCAGGGGGCCGCAGAATAGCGCGGACAGGCCTGCACGCAGCCTGAGGCTGAATGCTGTCAGCACAAGTGTGGGGGCAGCTACCAGCGTCAGGAAGAGAGAAGGTTAAAAAGAAACAACAGTCCTTACACTGGGTCAGTCCACACAGTGTAGACAGAAGGCTGAATGATGCAAAGAGAATGCAACGTGAAGAAGGGAAGGACAGCAAATGCCAACAGGGAGCAGGCTTGACATTTTACTAGCTACCAGGGAAGCTCACCCAAAGAGGATTCTGAGTAAACAAGGTAAGGGGACAGGGGAGCTGGCTGAGGCTTGGGGGCAAGGCACTCTAAGTCTAGGTGGAGGGAGGGCAAATACAATCTGGCAGCAGCCCAGATGCTTGAGAGATGGCAAGAAGGCCAACAGGTCACACAGAATGCACAGGCGGAGAGCAACAGGAATGAGGTGGCAGAAATAATGGGGGCTCAACACAGTGCCATGGCGACCCAACAGATGACAGTGAAGACTGATCAAGTGACACCATCACATTCACGTGCTGCTTTAGTTAATGACCAGTTAGGGACCTGTGCTTCTGGGTCTTTAAAACACCACAACAACCTCATACCTGTCACCACATGTATCTCACTGAGAATAAAGTAATCCACCACCTAGATCATGTTCTGCAAACTGGCTCTAATAAACCCATGCCCACCAGTTTGTTGAGGTTCCTCAAGGTGTGTGGCGCACACACCTCACGCATCCTCAGGACTACTGATCTATTTTATTTTTGCCAACCTGAAAACCCCAAAGTCGATCAAATTCACTCATCTACACAGGTATGTGGGCTCTGTTTGGAGGCAATGCTGTCCTCTCAATTCCGTTTTTCTTTTTCTGTATGACTGTGAACACAGGTAATCTGTAGTGCCCTTTGGGATTCTACTGACATGAAATGTGTATTTATTTTACTGGCCCATCCTCTACCAGGTTTCTTATTTTAGTTCTTCATGTATTCTGAATATAAATCCTATCAATCGTACATACAGATAAACACACTATCTCCTTCCAGCCCACTATTTCATCCACGGTGTCTTCTGACAGTCAAAATTTAAGTCTGATCTAATCAAATTCATCCTCACCATCGGCCCATTGGGGATCTGACCTACTGCATTATTTTAGAGTCCTTCTCACCTCAAGGTCGCAAAGTTCCTATGGTCCCTTTTAAGCTTTAAGACTGTTAGGTGTTTACTTCACCCATCTCAAGGTCAGGTCTTTACTCCACTGAGAATGTGCAGATGCATCTCAAGGTATTCGCCCCAGGAGCCTCCATCTTCCAGGCTACTCACGCCTTTCTGATGACGGACTGAAGATGCCCGTCACATTCCTGAGCTCCGAATCACTGTACCCAGCACTTGAACACACAAATCCACAGACAACTGACAAGTTCATGAATGGATTTTCCACAACGTGGTACTGTCCTACTTGCTCAATGTGAAATATAGAAGAAACCCACCTTTGTCCAGTTGCTCTTCAGAATAGTGGCTCTCTTTCCATCACCCAGTGCATTTCTAAAAATAAAAACAAATATTCAACAGTTTATTACTAAAGTATATATTGGGCATCTTTTTGCAATTTCCATATTCTCTTAAGGCAAACACTTATTTTTCTAATTTTAAGCAATCCATATATGTCCATTATAGCAAATTTGGAAAATACAGAAAAATAAAGCAAAGGTTAAAGGTCACCCAGAGTCCCCATCCCAACTACCCAGAACACCGACTTCCAGTATCGGACCCGATTCCAGCACGTGCTTCATCTCTGCCTCCTCTACTACTGACAGCTTTTTGCTGCCCCGAGGACTTCTCTCCAAAAGCACCGCTGGGGCGGAGGCCTTTCCCACACCGGAGCTGAGCTGGGCAGACAGCCAACGAGCCAGACTCGAAGCCACGGGCCACGGCCACCTCCACGCAGCTTTTCTGAGGCTGTTGGGAAGGGATGAGCCTCTCTGGACCCCTTTCTTGTAATGGGACATGGGGATAGCCCTGCCCCTGCCACTGGAGGCAGGAGGGCGCCACCCACTGCATCAAAGCACAGGGCTCCAGGAAGTGGCCAGGCACAACAGACCTGATCTCAGGCTCGATTTCTAGGCTCCCGCCATCTCCCCAGGGTAGGCAACACTCTGACTCCTCTCCAGTGGAGGAGTTCTTAGACCATCCGCGTACGCTCATACGCACAACATTCTTTCTGCTCGGAAGCCCGAACATTCCATGTCCACGTTCTGAGTCATGACATAACTCCCGCTCTGGCCCCAGGTCCCGTGTCGCGGGCAGCAGGCCTCCTTGGAGCCGAGCATGCTCGAGAGAACCCTGCAGCGCACGCAGCACCACGCCTGCTGACGGTGGAAGCCCCACCCAAGAGAACCATGCAGCGCACGCAGAAGCACGCCTGCTGACGGTGGAAACCCCGCCCGAGAACCGAGCGGCACACGCTGCCTGCTGACGGCGGAAGCCCCCGAGAAGCGCACAGCGCACGCAGCAGCACACCTGCTGACGGAGGAAACCCCGCCCGAGAGAACTGTGCAGCACGTGCAGCAGCACGCCTGCTGACTGAGGAAGCCCTACCTGAGAGAACCGAGCAGCACGTGCAGCAGCACGCCTGCTGACGGAGGAAGCCCCGCCTGAGAGAATCGCGCAGCGCACGCAGCAGCATGCCTGCTGACGGTGGAAGCCCCGCCCAAGAGAACCGTGCAGCACGTGCAGCAGCACGCCTGCTGACTGAGGAAGCCCCACCTGAGAGAACCGTGCA
>PVHY01007411.1:0-27180 GCA_004024945.1 Uropsilus gracilis
ATGCAACCACACCCAGCTACATTTTTTTGAAACTAGGTCTCGCTACATGCCCCCAGTGGGACTCGAACCACGATACCTGGCCCCAGCCCCAGCTTCCTAGGCTTTGGCTTATAGGCATGTGCCACCATGCCCGGCTGGGACTAGTCTTTGAATACCAGAAGCAGTTGTTCTATAACTTAGCAGTTGACCCCAAATCCTTGCTTAATAATGACAAAGAACATAACATGCTCCTGCTTTTATGATTTCCAAAGCTCTTTTATGTGTCCTGATGTTTGAGGTTCATAGAAGAGCTGTGTGGTGAGTAGAACTGAGCATTATTCCTATTCCTCACATGAAGAAACAGAGATTCAGTGTTCATGGGCTTATATTCACTTGGCTTAAAGGGGGCAAGGCCAGACCTTGAATTATCCCCCTTTGTGCTCCAACTTGCTTCTCCTCAGCTGGTACTTAAGCTTTTGAGAGGGAATGAGGCTTTAAGGAGAATGCACCTCGTACTTTTTCTGACCTTGTTTGAACCAAAATGCTGTGAGATTGTCTGTGAAGATTCATCAGCCAAGAAATAAAAATGGCAATTCAAACTGATTAAAATTGAGGTTTGACTCTACTGTAACTTGCTGGGTAGACACCGTATTCTGGCACCCTCATACTTGACTATAATTATCTCTAATTATCATTCCATTCTGGTGGATGCTTTCTAGTTTGATCAAAACTTGATCTTTTCCCCTCATGTTACCCGGAGGGCCCTTTTGCTCAACTCCCTAGGATTGTCATTTAAAGTTGACTGCCATGTCTCACCAGCAGAAAAAACCCAGGGTAATGAAATAAGCCCCTTCTTTTCTGTATATGACTTTTCTCTTCAGTATCATTATTTACCTAGCACTTTGTATTTTCAAGAAAACTTGAGTATTTTCTTTCTTTATTTTTTAGCTTCCTGATACATTTCATCAAAATAAAATGATTCCAAGCAATGTAGTTTTTGTTAGTTCCTGGCTTTGTAGTATACCTGGTATTTGTTGTTTTTTCACAATATGTTGCCCTGGATAGTCCCAAACCTGTGGACTCAGGTGATCCCTAGTTCAGCCTCCCAAGTTGCAGGATTACAGGTGAGCACCACCGTGCTCAGCTATTTTTTAGAGACTAGATGTCACTATGTTGCCCGGGGTAGTTTTGAAACCACAGACTCAGCGATTCATGGCCTCAGCCTCCCAGCGCTGGGATTACAGGCGCGTGCCACCGCACTCGGCCCTATACTTGGTGTTTGTTAAAATCACAACCCTGCAGGAGAAAAGAATGGAGACAGGATTATCTTATAGCTGAAGAATGTGGGATATGCTGAGAGTAACTGAGATGGGCGTGGGAAGAAGGGTAGGAAGGGGAGCAGAAAGGGACAGGCATGGGCTTTGTGAGAAAATACTCCCTTCAGGGTTCAATCGGATATTGGGGTGTCTCTGTTGAGAGAAACAACCCCTACCCACCCTTTTAAAAATAAACTTATGAAAGTGAATTGTATGTGAAGGAAAAATAACCTCACATTACGTTGCTTTCCATGAAGTAAAAAAAAAAAAAAAAAAAAAAAAGAAAATGTGGTGGAAAATTTACGAGGAAAACATTTATTTCTCTCTTTCTCCTGCCATATGATTTTCAGTATTACTCAACACTTAGACTGCCCCTGCTAAGTGTCTGTCCTTATTTACTTCATTTATGTTTCCCAACTACTTTATTTAGCTTGCTAAATATAATGCCCCTCTCACTCTGGGTCTTTTTTAAAATAGAAGAAGGATAAAACAGGAAGTTGTGACATAATTTCCTTGGAGTCACCCTGTAAGCTACCGGCAGAGGCCAGGGCGCGACAAGAACTCACATTAGCTTGCTTTCCAACACTGGGCCTGCATTGTAGGACTACTCCTTAGGGTGAGGAGTTTATCAGATGTTAGCATTTCGGTCATAGAGACTACAGGTGAGAGTCAACTCAGCTCGCTGTCTTTTCTACAGCCTTTAAGGTCACAATGGCTATTTGTAAATTACAAGATTTAAAAAAATGAAAAGAATATTTCCTGACACATGACAAATATATGAAGTTCTGCTTTCTTGTGACAACAGCTGTATTGAACATAACCACACTGATTTGTTAAATTTTTTCTCCCCTCTCCTTCCCGTTACATATTTTCTTTGGCTGCTTTTACTCTGTAATTGGAAGCGTTGAGTGACTTAAATAGAAACCTGAAAAACCTATAACTTGCTTATAATTTGTAAATTAGATGACCTGCAAAGTCTAAAATCTTTTCTGTAGGGCCCTTAACAGAAAGAGCTTGCTGAGAAAAAATTCTGAGGACTGAGGCATGGAATAAGTATTCATTTTTTGGTTTGTGCATCTGTTAGCAATGGAAGGCTGAAAAATATGAGACAGTGGGTGAAACTACAGGATGATTTTTTTTTAAAGTGGATCTTGTACAAATCCATAAGTACATAAAATAATTCCCTTCCCTCCCCCCAAAAAATCCTGGATGATGGGAAAAGGAAAGGATATTTAGAGAAATTCACTGATTTTCAGAAAGTCAAACAATTAGTCAGAGGTCTAGCTCCAGACCTTCTCTTTCAAAGCCAGGGAAGGTTCAAGAACTCAGTGCTATTGCTCTGGAGGAGCCAGAGAGATACATATTTACAGACAGGAACCCCCTGTTCTGATAAAAAAGAAGGGCTTCTGTGTTCTGTGGCCTCCCCTTGGGCCTCCTTATGCTCCTTTGTGTTCTTAGCATGCCTGCCTGATAATGCTAAACAAACCAAAATACAGTATACCCAATTGAATTTAAATTTAAGTAAGCATTTTTTTTAGTATATACATTCATACAATCTTAGGATCTATTTACATGAGATTTATCCATATTTTAAAAAATTGTACTGAAATTGTTGCTTATTTTAAAACCAGATTTAACTGCGCATCCTGAATTTTAAGATTTCTTCCGTTTTAAGGCAACAACACGGACTTTATTTATTTTTTACTTATCTGCCACTTTCCCCATATTTCCGTATCCAATCATCAGTCATCATTTCCATATCCAATCCCACTGCATCTAAAACAGTACCTTAAAGATTCTTATTTGCTAAAATGTACTTTAGCCCAGTCTCTTCCAGGTCAAGCACTAGGTTGAGAAGACTTACTCCTACCAAATGAGGAGACAGACTTATGAAGGTTGATTTTGCTATATTGTTACTATCACAGAAAATTTAACCAAGAGCTGTGGGGAACTCAGTGAGGAAACTCCTTACCCATCAGGGTAGAAATTGGAAAGGCTTCCCAGATGTTTTGATACCTAGGTGGGTTTGGTAGTAAGGTAGGAGTTTATCAGACTGGTGTGAGAAGTGGGAATTAGGAAGAGGGAGTAACATGTGCCAAATTGTAACTAAAGGAAAGGAAATGGTATTCTCAAGATGTTGAACTGGGTGAATTGTGCACTGATATCTGAGATATAGTAGGTACCTGATAAATTTTGATTCAAAGAAAATCCTAGAGATAAATTCCATCTCCATTCTAGTGGCCCTGGAATTAAAACCATTGGTGATTATTTTCTTAACTCTGTCAATTCTTGGGTCACTAGTACAGCAGCCTTACAATCAAGCAATCATTCTTGGTAAATCCTGTTTGCTTTAGGTTAGCCCCATGATATAGTGGCCATGTGAATGACTGTGGCATGAAAGGAAATCCATAATGACCTCCAATATTCAGTTACTGTCCTTAAACTGTGACGGTTAATAGATGTGAGAGTCATTTGGTCCTGAGGTTGGGCATTTCTTCTACCCGGATGATCAATTGTGATTGTTTCTTATGTGAAGAAATGTGTTGTTAACCTACATTGTCTCTACGGACATTAATAATTTGCTGTCTTTAGAATTTTCCTGAACAATGCTAATTGACAAAATGTATGGTATTTTCTATAAACACATCTTCATACTTCATCTTGCTGGGTACTTCAGCACGGTCTGCACAATTTGTTTGTTAATTTGCAAACTTGCCCTCACATGGAAGGGAGTTTGTGAGTGAGGCGGCTCTCTTTTCTGAGTCACTTGAAGTTGACTATATTCTTTTACAAAAGCAGTAGTTGCCATCTGGCACCTTCTCTGAAAGGCTCTGGAAAATGCTCCCTTCTCTTGCTCCTCCCTATTGCAGACTGTAGGTTGTAATGGCTCCCCAATTTTGCTTGCCACAGGTATATGCTTTTTGTTCATTTTTCTAGCACCATCCATACCCTGATAAGTAGTCATTACTTTATTCTCTACTTAGTTACTCAGTTTTAATATGCCATTAAATGGGACCCTGACTAATAGAGATAGAACAAGTAGTAAAAATTATTTGCTTGTTAGTTCCTAATCACAGCATGAAAGATGGAGAAAAGTGTAAATCAAGGACACCTCCTGCTTTGCTATAATAAACATTATTATGAATAACAGATGACAGTCTATTATGTAAACAAAATTTGAAATTAAATTGAATTTCAACTTAGTTAATATTGCTAAGAAGTGTCAGGTGTCGAACAAAACCAACTGAGTCATTCAGTAGTATTGTTATTTCTTTTGCAGGTGCAGACAAAACTATAAAGACCATGAGCTTTGATGTCATAAAGATCTTGTTTTCAATTTGAGTTCTTTTAATTACTACTGTGTGGCTATGAGACAAATAGCTTTACCCTTATCTATGTAATTAATCCTTTCTCAGAGTATGAATATTAAGTGAGATATTAGGTGAAGGTAAGATATTAGAATAGACATTTTCTAAAAAAGGCAACTATTTGGTCAACAAATACATGAAAAGTTGTTTAACATCACTAATCATAAGGGAAATGCAAACCAAAACCATACCTGGATATAACTTCACATCCTTAGGATGGCTATTATAAAAAGACAAGGATAACAAATGTTGATGAGGATGTGGAGGAAAGGGAGTCCTTTTGCTTGACTGGTGGAATGTGAATTGGTACAACCATTATGGAAAGTGGAGTTACTTCAAAAAATTTAAATAGAATACCTCTTTATCCAGAATCTCTACCTCCTGGGTATGTATCCAAAGGAAATGAAATCAGTATTTCAAAGAGACATATGTCTGGATTTCAGTGTTCATAACAGCATTATTCACAATAGCCAATACATAGTAACAACCTAAGTGTCCATTGATGGATGAATGGATAAAGAAGATGTGGTATATGAATATCTACTAGAATATTATTCAACCATAATAAAAGGAGATTTTGCCATTTGTGATAATATACATGAGCTGAGGGCCTTTATGCTAAGTGAAGTAAGACAGACCAAGAAAGAAAAGTATTGCACACTATCTCTTACAGTTGGAAGGTGGGGGGAAAATACTAGTTTCCTTTAAATAAAGGAGCATGGTGGTTGCTAGGGGTGGGGAAGAGGAAATGGAGACATGTTAGTCTAAGTGTACAAACTTTCAGTTAAAAAATGATTATGTTCTGAGGATCTAATATACTGAATGGTGACTGAATTAACAACATCATATTCTATACTGAAAATTCTCTGAGAGTAAATCTTAAACATTCTAACTAATCACACACACATGATTAAAGGAAATATTTACAAAACATTAAGCTTATTTCCTGGTATATCATATGATTCTGAGATACCTAAGTGTTGCTTATAAGACACATCATTTTCATTGTGTCCACCAATTAGCCTGGGATGTAGAACAACATCTTGCCATGAACTTTCTGCAGTGATGAAGCTGCTCCATACTCATGTTGTCCAGCACATGGCTGTTGGATAATTGACATGGGGTTAGTGTGAGAGAGAAACTGAATTTTTAATTTTATTTACTTCTAAGTAAAATTTGCCACATTGGAAAGAATAGATTCAAGAGAATAAGCATAATAAGTCACTTATAGGATTATCAATGGCATTTGCACTTGTGAACATTGGTGTCATTGATAGGATAAAATAAGAAGTAAAAATACAATCCATTCACACTCCCAGAAATTGCCATGATATAATGTATGCAATATAAAACTTGTTTTCATTTTGGAGAAAGTAGGTCAATTGCACTTACTCATAAGCATAAACACACATAAAAATTAAAAGGAGAATTTTGGGTATATTCATTTTAAATCAAATATCTGATTAACTGTCTCAATCATCTTTTTGTTTTTGTTCATTAGATGTTACTAGAGGACCTCCTTTGTCCCTTGCCCTTTCATGTAGGCATCGTTTGTCAACACTGCACTCTTTCATGCTGAACCTGGTAGGGCCTCTCAGTGTTCAACATGGTCATGTCCACAGGTACAACCCACCTATTGGAATTAATGTTGAGATGAAGTCCATTTTTCACACTGACTTTAGACAGCTCCTTCTTTTAAGGGCATACTTAGATGAATTGGAAAGAAAATGGCGTTAAATAATAACAAGATAAATGTATTTAGGGTTATAGAATCTTAGAGCTAGAGAAGACTGAAGGAGAAGTCTTATTTTTTTCTTGGTTTTGGACTAATAGCACATCCACAAATATACCATAACTTTTGTGTGGTGCCAACTTTGAATCCAGTGGCCACACTTCAACCTTCTCTGAGGCCTGGGAAGCTGACCTGGACTTTCTTGTCCTGGGCTTCCTGTTGGTATTGGCCCATTGGAAGCACTAACAGGAGATTTGGTGACCAGATAAGAGTGAAATGGGAGTGTTTATTCCCCAGACTCCCTTCTTGTGGGGACAACATGGACAATCAAGGTCTTAATATTATGATTCATAGCTCTTGCTTCCTGGGAACAGCCCTCTCCCTACAAATCTCTTTTTCCTTGGAAATGGTCCTCACCCTTGCCTCTGCAGCCTGAGAGAGAGCAACAGGAGAACTGTTGCTGTTAGCCCCAGATGCACCACTGTTTCTTCATTCTCGGCACCCTGACCACTTCTCTGAAAAGACTCTCCTAAGCTCTCCACATATTACACAATTTAAGTGTATGATTATTTTTTGTTGAGACTACTTGATATATCTGTGAAATAAGATCTGGGTGCTCTTCCTCTTAGAGATTATTGCTGCAGGAATAATTTAAGACATTGCTTTTCAAAGTGATCATTTAATCTCGCTTCCTTAGCAGACACTAGCCCAGACCCTTCTGTGGTGAGTCATTCTATTTGTGTGGGTGGGGTTAGTTAAACTCATCAAAGTGTAAGAAAGATCATCTTGATAGTGGTGACAGAGAATTTTCTCAAAAGTCCAAGTGCATAGTCCCAAATAAATAAACAACCAAGACAAAAAAAAAAAAAAAAAGGCCCCTGCATGTAGATGCCTTGAGCAGTGACCCACAGCTCAGTCCATCCTTTCTGGGCAGGATGTGGTCAGAGTACCAAACATGATTAAGATATTTCCCTTTTAAGCCTCTTCATCCTGTACTTTGGTGTGGATGAAATCAATTCCAAATAATATCTGGAAGTTGAGTTATTGTATATGTAAAATTATGAAGAATTAGTGCAATATGCTAATTTTCTTCTGCCCCCACTCACACCAAGTTGTTAAAGGTGACTGTTGACAGAATTCTCTTCTTTTATATTGGGCATAAACAGAAAGAAACTGGCATTCTGTGACAGGCAGTAAAAGTAGTGATAGATGGTGACCCATCTGGACTCTTATTTATCTGATGCTATACTTGTAATAGTGCTAGAAACCCCTACAGAAATAACTTCCTTTCCAGAAGTTCCCTTATAATTCCAGAAATTCTCATCAATAGAATAAAATATTAAGGGTATTTACAGAGGGATCCATTTTACTGGTTTGAGTCATCATTTTGTGGGGAAAAGATATTACGTATATCTGGTGGAAATCATATATCTTCTGGTGGACACCTTGGTAGCATTAACCTGTTACCACCTAATATCCTATGCGGTAAGAATGGGGGAATGTGGGTCCTGGTAGGGAAGGAGGTAACTAAGAGCCTGAGACATACTGAAACACTCAGAAATGGCATACCTATTTGGAAGAGCACTGTGGAGAAGTTAGGTGACAGCAGAAGGCACTGGATGTACCTCTTTGTGACTAACACTGTCATCAAAGACAAATTTTATTGAAACATGATAATGATGTTTCTGTAAGATGTTCAGATCAGCGCTTAATAACCTATTTCTTTTCCCACTTCATTTATAATGTGGCTGAAAACTTCCCCAGACAGGGTTGCCAAAGGATACCTAGGAGTGTGTCTGAATTTGAACAACTAAAGCTCTATGATAAGAGTAAAAATGTCAGCCATCCATCTTGCTGACTGATTAACTGGTAGTGATGGAGTGAAGCTTAGTATTGATAATACATAACAAGTCTGAATGAATGATTTTGTTGGTTAGCAGTGGGCTTGTAGGCTTGAGCTTGGAGGTGGGGAAGATGATGCATGTCCCACATGTTGGCAGGCCTAGCAAGTGCTTTTTTTTTCTGCTTGAATCCAGGATTAACATGTAATTTCTGGTGTTCAGATAGCCTAAATTGACTGTAGGGCCCCCAACGATTGCCCTCCTGCTATCACTGGATCAACTAATAAGGTTACCTGCATAAAACTTTCCATTTCTACTTATAATTATGTCTATGATTTAGATAAATGACAGTGGATGATTTGGCCATTGGGATTGGACTCTACTGGGCTGAGGTTTATGCTGCCAAAAAATGTAGCTAATGGGTCTACATACTTATCTTTTTACTTCATACCCCTAAGCAGGTCAAGACTGAGGGAAAGACTCCTCTTTCCCCCTCACATTCCCCACTCATTGGAGTATGATCCAGCACATTGGAGTATGATCAGAATGCCTCATTCTGGCCTCAAATACCCACTCTGTCTGTAATTTGTAATCTGCTCTACCTGTCTCTTTGGTCCTCCACCCTCTGCTTTTCCTTTCTTTTAGCCACTCTGACCTGCCTTCTATTTTTCTACCTTGCCAAACTCATTTCTACATCAGCCCCTTTGCCAGGTGTGTTCTATCCTTAAATCTTCTCATGACTCAGGTCTCACTCAAATGTACCTTCTTTGAACACTTTATCTGAAGTGACGCTCCCTCTTTTGTGACTTCCACTTTCTCACTTTGTTTTCAGTTCACGGTGCTGCTCATCACCACTGGATATTGCATTTAAAAGGTTCTTCATGTGTATATGTTCTCTCACCCCACGCCACCTCTGGAATGTAAATCTTTGAGGGCAGGGACGTTCACCTGTTTGTTATATCCCCGTATTGGAACACAGCAGTGTTTCAGGAAATGTTTCAGTTGAATGGATGAATGCTCTGTCTAAAGTAAAGGCTGTGGAACTGAGTGTCAAATCTAGTGCAGGATCAAGGTAGAGTGTCCACAGAGATGAGGTGGGGATCTATAGCAAGAAGAGTGGCGCAGGAGGCCAGGTTCAGCCTGCTGGTGATAAAGGGCTTCTTCAGGAACCACAAGGCAGGGGGCCAGTCAGAAAGCACAGAGCTTCCAGGGAATTGTGAATCAGTGTCATAATCCAAGTATAATCATGATTGCTTCTGTGAGTTCCCAGCACAAAGAAGTTAGCATTGAAGCACTTTCTGTCTCATTTGGAAAACTGTCTAAGTGCTTGGTAATGATGTTGGACTGGTTAATGCAAGAAAATTGGAGATAAAAGACTACTTCCTGTGAGGCCATCATTGATCAGTCCACTTAATTTTGCAGAGTCTGTGGGGAGACCCACACTTTCCCCAGTCAGCTCCTAACATACCATCACCCTCTTTACAGATGTCCTTCACCTGCCAGCAAAAACCACAGTTCTTTAGGGGAGGTGTCAGATTGCCTATAATCCCCCAGAGACCAGTGAGATCAATGGCCCACTCACTTCTCATGTTGGGGAACTCCACTCAGCAGTAGGGCATCTGTGCTGGCTGGGAATCCCCACTGCAGCAGTGGGCTGTGGGACTGAGCTACAAACTGCTTTTTAAATTTGCCTTACAAGGAGGTAAAGTCTTATTGCTTCTGATGAAAAACAAAGCCAGTGATGCTGAACTGTCTGGGAAATGGGAAGATTATTTCTAGAGGTTGGAAGTACATGTCCTAGCTGGAGGTGTGACAGACACTGGCCTTTGTGCACTCCCCATTCGTAGCTCTATTTGTACATTCTTAGCACCAGTGTAGAAAGGGGTACTTTGCTATGTATTGTAGCTTCGCCTTTCATTTGAGGGTAATTAGAAAAGAGGCTTGGTGTGGCTTTTAGAGGAAGTAAGGTGAAGATTTTTCCTTCGACCTACTAAGTAAACCACTTAGGTCTTTCATGCCTCAGAAACCACAGACCCCACAGCCAACATACCTCTGTTTATTCTTGTCTACAAATACTAATTGAAAGCCTGTTGTATGACTTGCTCAGTGCTTGGGTTGAGGACATAATGGTAAAATAAGATTTATTCTATCCTCTCAAAAGTAGACAGTGTGATCTAGAAGCAGAGAGTGTAAACTTGAGTGTTGCCTCTACTTAGCTGTGTGATCTTAAACAAGTCACTTCCCTTCCTCTGAGTTTCAATTTTCTCATATGTATTTCAAGGGACTTAGTAAAATAATGTATATCAAGTCATTAGTCCACCAATAATTGAGAAGTGTTAGTAGAGAATACTATGAGGGCACATTATAAACTGAAATACCATATACCTGGGAAATGTATTTATGTTTAGATTCAAGTCTAGAAACAATTTGAGTAATAGTATTATTTAAATAAATAATAAAATAAGTAATAAGGTTTTTGCTTCCTGCCTAAAAGCTGCTCTGTTCAAAGTCTGTATCCTTCCCCCTCTCTTCAAAGCCCTCTGATTTTCTCTGTCAGATCTTCTCAGAGGAATGACAGATTGGAAGGAATCCAAGCAAGATAAGCACATCACATTGTCATTGATTTAAAGCATTATCTTTCCTGGAAGTATTCACATCTCACCCAAAGAATGGTGTCATTTCAGGTATCAGCAAAAACTGACTTTTCTGAAAGTAACAAGCAGGTTTAATATTTATTCAGAGAAAGATAGGTAGACTGATGGGATAGTCTAAGAAACAGACCCATGGATAGTTGGGAACTTAATTCATGAAGATACTGCAATATATATACATCTGCGGAGAAAGGAAGAGTTATTCATGTGTGGGGATAATTGGCTGTGGAAAACAATATATACCTACCTTACACTATATGCACGTGTAAATTTTAGATAAAATTAAGACAAAAATAAAGGAAATTTGAAAAGTCTGAGAAGAAAACATAGGCAATGTTTAAACATAAGGAAATATGTCTCAAACAGTATACGCAAAAGAAAGTGTTTATAAAAATGATTATTTTGAAAATTTGCACTCCTGTAACAGGATACAATAAATATTTAAATATAAGTTACAGACTGAAAGAAAATATTTATAATTCCCATAACTAACAAAGAATTCTTAATAAAAATAATTGGTTTAAATTACAAGTTAACCAGAAAAAAATAATTCCAGAAAAATGGGCAAATAATATGAACTGTACTGTCACACAAAAAAGAAAACAACTCACCTCATATTAATGATGAAAATACAAATTAAAACCATAGAGTGGTACTATTTTAATACTCTTGGGGATGGTCAAATGATACCTGATAAAAATCAGTTTGGGCAAGGGGATGGGAAAAAAGTATTTTCATATTTTGTAAGGTTACTCTAGAGATTATATTGGCCATATTTATCAGAGTTGAAGATGTGTATATCTTAAGACTTAGCTATTCGTCTTGTAGGTATATAACTTAGAATATCTCATGCACTAAGTGATAGGCAGAATTTTCATTGCATCATTATTTGTAAAGGCAAACTATTGAAAACTATTTAAATGCCCATCAGTAAAAGGATGGACAAATGAGTTGTGAATTAGTCATATAATTTAATTTTATACAACAGTAAAATGAATGAGATAGAGCAACATATACTAATATGAATCAATTTCTGAAAGATAATATTGGACTCGAAACAGAAACTTATAGAAGGATCTGAATTATATGTTACCATTTAGATAAAAACTTTAAAATATATTAAAGTTTAAATTAACATTATATATGACGTTATGTTATTGCTATATATGGTATCATGCCGCTTCTATTATGTATTTGTTATATACGTATATCTAAATCATATATTGTTTAATATATATATGTTGTTTATATAAAAACACATCATGACAGTATAAATATCATGCCTGCACACAAAAGATATCAAATGGAGGGCGGTTTGGAGGTGAAGCAGAAGGGGATGATAGTGATTTTGGTGCGGGACAACTAGATGTTAAACCAAATATGATTAAATGTTATTGTTAAATCTAGTGGTTGATAGTGTATACACAGATGTTCCTAATTTTCTACATTTGGTGTTTTATTTTATTTATTTTTGTTTTTAATTATTTTTAGTACCTTTTACCACCATATCACCCACGAACTGTCACCATATTCTCTTATGCTCTTCCCTCCTTTATTTTAACCACTCTTCCACTCTCTTGTTATATACCTCTGGTCTATGGTTAGCTTACACATTTTGTGGTTTTTTTTACCCTTTTTTTTCAGTTTTTCTATATTTCACATAAAAGTGAAACTGACAGTTATCTTTTTCCTTCTGACTTATTTCACTTAGTATAATTCCTTCCAGCTCCATCCAGGTTACCACAAATGGCATGAGTTTATCTTTTTGACTGCTTAGTAGTATTAATTGTATATATGAACCACAATTTTTTGATCCATTTGTCTGTTTTGGAGCATTTAGTTTGTTTCCATACCTTAGCTATTGTGAATAGTGCTGCAATAGACATAGAAGTGCAGGTTTCCTTTCAAATTGTTGTTTTTGTGTTCTTTGGGTAAATTCCAATTAAAATGTGGAATAAAACAAGAATGTGTAGTGTTTTAAAAGTAAAAAGCAAATTAAAAAGAACTGCTTCCTGTTCTTGAGAAAGATGATTTCTTTTGTGACTTTTACAATTAGCTCTCCAATTTAATAATTTGAGGGACTCTATCTATTCTCTATTGTACCTCTTGAATTTGCAGTCAACAGTCTGTCATTCTCCTCTTTGTTGGAGACTGGATTCATCAAAGATAGGGATGACATATCCCTCTCCTTGTCAACAATGCTTAAAATGAGAGATGGAGGGACCTAAAATGTAGTCCATTTTCTCTGTCCTGAGTTGTGGCCCTGACACAGGTGCCTGCATCCTTTGTACATCTGTGTTCAATCAATTCAGGTGGTTGGAAAGGTGTCTTTTTCCTAATCTGACTGTGTAGAAGGTGGTACCTTTTTCTGTTTGCACATAGGCATAGCATAGCCTTTACAAAAAGGAGACCTGAGCTAGGAGATTAGGAAATCACATCTAAGGGATCCCAGCCTTATCCAGGTAGGGATTAAGAGAGTATTGAAAATAAGGGTAAAAGCATACTTATTTCATTTGGAACCATGAAACTAAGGGTGGTAGAGTATCCAACTGTAATTCACTAGTCTCTACTTAAGCTCTCACCCAATCACTGGTTCTTTCAGTGTCCTTAGGTCTGTGGCACTAGAGAGCCAACCAGTTCCCACTGATCTGCCCCGTCCTAACCAAGAAGCACTTATGTGAAGACTACCTGGAGAATTCTTTTATAGACTTGAAGTGTTTTCTCATGACCTTGAATGGGAAAGTATGATTGATCTATGGTAAATTACTCTTTAACTAAAGGAACAGCAAATTTGATTGTCAGGCAGCAGATGTTGGAGATTAATTGTTCTGATTTCCGTTATTTCACTGGGTTCTTTTGCCTAGTGTCTGCTTTATATGAAGTAATATGTAAGCCTGAGCAAAAAAACAATTCTTTGTTTGCCAGTAAACTGACAGCACTTAGGGACATAGCACATATCCACATTCCTTCTCTGTCTGAACATTGGTGGTATAGTGGTTAGCATAGCTGCCTTCCACATTCCTCCTCTGTTTTAGGAGTGATAGCGATAGCCTTCACTTTTCACTATCTTTGGAGCAGCTGTAGACTGCAGGTGACACATGAGGATAGAATGCAAAGCAAACAGGTATTCATATTCCACATCCAAAAAGCTGCAACAAACCCTTTAAGAAATTTATATTGATACTACCTTGAAGATGTTACTTACTGGACCAGTACATTATAATTGTTCCCCTCTCTCTGTAGAGATATAGCTATAATATAAAATCAGTGTAGTCTAGATTCTGTCAAATAGATTCACTCACTGGTCCATTTTTTTCTTCCAGTTATTCATCCAAAAAACAGCTGTTGAGTGCCTCCTATGTGTAAGGTGTGTAAGGATAGAAGATAGTAAATATAAATAGTAAATTATTTCTGCTCTCAAGGCTTTCATATACTCAAATAATTATACTCCAATATCTTAAGTAAGAGAAGGAAACTCTGGAGACTAGGATGCCTAACTAGTAGGAGAGTAAGTGTTTGATAAGGAGTCACTGGAAGAGAACGACTGAGTTGGTTCCCAAATCTAAGAAGACTCTGCTTTGTGGAAGGCCACTCATGGTAGAAGATACAGCCTGATCAAAAGTGCTATAAATGGCATCTGCTGTTTTGGTTTGGTTTTGTTTTGCTGTCCACCTGACAACAAATTTTTTCTTTTCCTGGGTAATCTCCCTTGGAGCTCCCTCTTTTCTGGTGGGAGCAGTCTTGGTGGAGCTGTCCATCAAGGTGCCCTGAGAACCATGCTTGATGCAGCTGAGCCAAGTTAGACCCAGGAAATTGCCCAGGCACTGAACTCTTGAGCCCAGTTATTGTAAAGAAAGAAAGTACAGAAGCTGAAAAGATCAATCATAATTTCATGGATTCCATGCAGTTTTTTTCTCACTTTTTTGTCCCCAGTTTTTAAGTTTTATTTTTCAGTTCTATGGACTATATCTCATAGCCTTCTAATAGAATCTTTTTTTTTTGCTTGTTACCCAGAATCACTATCTGTAGCTTACAATGAAATACATCAATGGTAGAAGCCACAAGTAGAAATGTATTCAGAACTCCTTAAGGAAAGTTTTTAAACTCTACAGGAGAAAGAGAAAGGGGTGGGGCTGGGAGGGGTGGGTGGGTAGAGGAAGGAAGGGATAGAGAGAGAGACTGGGGAAAAGGAAGGAAAAGAAAGAGATGAAAGAATGATTTCTCTATCTTGCTGTGACCAGGGGATATTTCTGGGTCTACCTCTGGCTTTCCTCCCACATGATGGCTGTTATGTGTACAACTTGCTGGAGGAAAGAGCTGGCTTGATGTTGTTTTGTTGTGTGAATCTGCCAAAGACCACTCCATAGACAGAGACTTTACTTGGTTGACCCTGAGGGCAGAAATGTAGATGACAAAGAGCCAAAGATATCAGATTTTGAGCTCTTGCTGGCTGAGCTTCTTAGTTTCTAGCCCACAAGCCCAAGGTCTATTATTGAAGTAGAACAATTAAGCTCTGGCTTTTTCGTTGTACTGTAATTACAGCAACATCTCTGGTACAAATTATGACTCATTTACACTCCAAGGTAATTAGCATTTGGACTGCCACCAAGGAAACCCTTTTTAGGTTGCAAAGTGATATCCTGGTGTCCTCAGGAAGTTGGGGATTTCAGTTCATCAAGGAAAGAGGCTTTGGTCAGCAGGAATGAGCAGAGGATCCCCCTCTTCAAAGATATGGGATCCTCTAGAATTTCTGTGTTCTGATACCCCTGGGATATCACAGTAGCTCAAAAACTTTGTTCTATTTTATTGTTGTGTATATTGCTATGATTAAAATTTACCTGCAAAATAATGATGGTACTCTGTAAGGAAACAATTTATGATATTTTGTGAATTCTCTTCATTTAAACTTCTTTCTTTTCCATTTATCTGGGGCAGTGCAAGACAATAGAAGATTCCCTTTGAATGATGTATAAAATATAATATTTGAAAGAAAACAATCACTCATAAACTCTTTTAATTCATAGCTCTTAAACCCTGTATTAACTCCAGAAAAATCGTATTTTATTCCTTCTGGTGAGAACTGGCTCAAGTACTCTTAAGTGACTTTCTAGTATCAGTCACAAATCTTATGAGTGACAAAAATCCAGCTTGAACTGTCTTGAGTACAATGGAAGGTTTACTCTTTTTGTTCACTTAAAATTCAAGCTGCTTATCTCACTCTGATTTGACTTGGAGTTCAAGTGATTCTTTGCTTGACTCTGCTCTCCTCTGTGATGGATTAGTTTCCAGTTCTACATTGTCAGGTTGCAGGGGAAATTCCCCCCTTACCCTCTGGGTTCTACTTGGATTTGTTGACTAAAACAGCATCAGATCAGTTAGGAAAGGAAAAATCAATTTAAAAGCATACACATAGGATAACTTCAATGATTTATGTAAGTCCTATTTTCAGTTGGAGAGAGAGGGGTTTAAATAATGAACCAAAGGACAATGTAATAGAGTCTGGGGCACTGAAGTGAGAGGAAGAGGACTTTGCCTTTATTCCAAATAAAAGATATACTTCTCAGATAGAGAGGACATATTAGCTGGTACACTTTTACCTGGATGATACCCCCCCCCCATACACACACACTACATTCCTTAGGTCTTAGAGGGAGTAGTGATTACTTCTTGGATTACAAACAGGGTAAGGGAATTTAGGAGAAAGGCAAGAGCTTCTCCTTTGCCTCCAGGGCTTTTGTTGTTCTCAACTCAAAATAATCAGCATTCCAGAGTTAGGTGTCTGAACAAACCCACTCTGAGAAACTTGGGGTGGTCCAACTCAAGCACCTTTAGCATCATATCCCAGAAGCTCCAGATTCATCCCATCATGAAGCCAAGCCCATTAGAAGAGAGCAGCAATTTGGTCCCAGATTTCCTGCCCAATCCTTGAAATTTACCAAGTTCAATCAATTTAAACCATATGTCTACTCTTACACAAATCTTTCTGAGCAGGGAAGGGCCATGACACCATAGATTTGGGCACTTAATAAGGGTAGAATCACATTGCCCTGAAGCTGGGAATCAGAAGTATGGATCACCACAAACAAGCCAACAAACAAACAATCCTCCCCACTTCCCCCCACCCCCCCATAGCACTTTGCAGGAGGGAAGGAGAGGAAAATGGCAAATGTCCCTTATATCTTCTTACAGCTGGGCAACTTTGAATGTAGTATGAAGATCCTACAAATGGCAGAAGGAGTGGGGTCTCTCCCTCTCCGAGGGTCCTCTGTATTTCCTGTAGCTGGCCCTTAAATTTCTTGGATTGTTTAAAACCCAGACATCCATGGAGACGCCAACACAGCCATAATCTTGCTGTGAGGGGGTGAGGAGGACTGAACTAAATGTCATCAGCAGGTTTGTCCGGAAAGAAGAGATCTTTCAATTACTGGCAGATCTCCCCAGAGTATGAGGAAGAGTTTGAATAGTTATTTTCTCTGGAGAAATCTTGGGAAAGAGAATCATGCAATGTAATGATTTTTAAACATGTCCCTGAAAACAACTAACAAGAACTTCTTTGACCAAAGACCTATTTTGTGTCAGACTTGGTACTAGATAGTTGGTATTTATTTCCTACAATTGTCCACTGGGGGGATACAGTCATTTCTTTTATAATCCGGATGAAGAAACTGCAGGTTAAGTAAGTTTCTGGGCCCAGTAGGCATTCAAGTTCCCCCTAATCTGTCAGAGCACCATGCAATAACCACCATGCTCTATCTCACTTCCATTCCTTGTGAGGTTCCATGTGACTGAGAAAATCCATTTCCCTTTGTTAAGAGAGCAACAGGAATGCAAAAGTCTTCTCTCTGGGAGATCAGGACATATGTTCATATTTTTTAAATAGAGAAGGATGAATAGTAGTAAACAAATTCTGAAGTATCAACTGGAGTTGGGCCCTTGGATCTGGAAGGGGAACTTATTTGTAGTCTATTTGAAGATACCTTTTGAGTGGAAGAGAATATGATTTCCCTGCCATCTTGTTAGATGTACTTTCTGCTGCAGGTTGTGCACAAACAGCAGTGATGTTGGGAGATAACTGGAGGTCGATGACAGCAGACACCACATGGCTCTCCACCTGCCTGGCAGTGGCTCCCAAGCTCTAATGAAATGATGCATCAGCAAGTGGCCTTGACTCACTCCTTGGAGTCAGTCCATACCAGTCTCTGCCATCTCCACTCCAGAGAAATCACATTTACTTACTAAGATCACCAAAGAGCCTCTCACCCTTAAGGCCACATGGAAATTCTTCTCTTGCCTTTTCCTGGTCTCCATGGTGTCTGGACACTTCTTGATGCTCAGCATCCTCTCCAACAAGCAATAGCATCACTGCTGCACTGTTGTCTCTTCCAGGATATTTCTAGTTCCTGAAACTGACAAGAATTCCTAAACATTCCATCAGGTATTGATGACTGTGTTAATGGCAAACAGGACCTTGAGCTGATTACACTCTTCCCTATGTGTTTACTATGCAGGACTTCTATCAGGCATGCTCCTCATCAACCTTAAGGCTTTTACTAAGGTCTGACCTCTGCATAAAGGTTCCACAGCAAGAAAGTTTGACATCCAAATCTATTAACAATCCTTTGCACCATTGTAAACCTGCTCTAGAATCATGTTTATATTTTCAACTTTGCCGAACAGAGTTTTATATATTTTATATATTTTATCTTTGCTGAACTCCAGTTTAAGTCAAGCACACTGCCTCTTGCTTCACATTTACTCCAAGAGGCAACCATTGTCACAACTTTTCAGTTGGATGGAAGCCTCTTGTTTTTCTAAGTTTTTACTTAGATACATTGGTTATCACTTCACTTCTCTGGTTTTAACTAAAATTTTGGTTTGCTTTTTCCCTTATTCCCCAAGTGACTGTTCTAGCACCCAGTCAGTAAAACAGAACTTACACAATTTTACAAATTGAGAAAATTTAACAAGAACTTGGTTAAACAGATATTAGAGAATTGAAAATACACAAACAGAAATTCTGAAGTATCACGTAAGTCTTGATTACACATGTAACTTAGGGAACAGAGAAAAGGGTGATAGAAAAATTGAAGCTTAGAAAAGGGGTTACAGAAAGCAAAGAATAAGATAACTAAGTAGGTAGCATGGCTAACGATGCAGGCATCTCTGAGGGAGCTGGTGAGGGTAGAAAAATCTCTGGAAATTGAAACCAATTGCTAGTGATAATATAAAAGCCATTGAATAGGAATGAGAAATAAAAACAAAGCAGGAATGAGCAAGCCATTACTTTTTCCCTTCCAATCTCCTGTTCCTAATCCCATACCAGTACCTAAAAGGATCCAGTTGGCAAAGGTGAATTATGGACTGACCCATCCTTGTGCCAGAGTCACAAGAGTGTGGACATGTACCAGAGTGTGGAAGAGTGGACCATTTAGCATACATTTCTGATGAAGTACCCTTCACTTTCACTGTGATTGCTGTCTTGGAACTTTCTTTAAGGAACATTACTTGCTCAGACTTTCTATTCTCCAAGTTTCCTGAGTCATGATTCCTGATTATAAAAAATCCAAATATTCATTTCCTCCATGAGATCTTCTTAGTTTGATCAGAGAGGAAAAGAGGGTTGTCCTAGTCTTCGTTTACAAATATCCTTCCCAGCCTTACCTCTAAACATGCCAGGGATGAGGCTTCTTTGTGGTCTAAAAGTAACATATATTTGGTGCATTGGGAGCAACTGAACTGTCACCTCTCAGTTATAGGCAAGTGATAGTTCTTTTTCTCTATGAAAGCACTCCATTTCTTTGATAAGTTCCCATTCTCTTTTGGAAGAGATGATGCTAAATTTTATCCAGACTCTGCTATTAGGTCTAATCCAGCACTAATGAGAACAGCCTCATTTCAAATAAATATTCAACACAAATCAAGTATTGCTATAATTAGCTACCATTCATTTACCACCAATTTTGTGATTTTTAGGGTCCACTTCTCAAGGATTTTCCTTTCCTCCCTCCAGAACTTTGGGTTTTCCTGTGCATCTCCATTATAATAAGGAGTGGGAAAGAAATGATGGTGAGGGTACTTGAGGGATGAAGGTACAAAATAAATTGACAAGTTGGGTTAAAATCAAGTATTTTTCATCAGGGTCCAGGCACTGGTTTCTGGTTGGTTTACTTACAAGTGTGAATAATACCTGCACAGGTGTCTTTTAATCTGGATGTTATCTGTTGGTGTTTTCTCATTGGGCATGTTTAATGGTCTTCGGTTGTTTGACTGGAATATTTTAGCTTGAAAATATCAGAGTGTCAATGAGAATTACTGCTTATTTTCTCTCACCTCTGGGGAACAGAATTAGGGGTGCTTCCATAAACTCCTTCCAACAATGGAAGGCTCTGGGGTGTGAAAACCTGGTCTCTGTTCCTCTGCTCTATTGTGCCAATCTCTGGTATTTAATTCCTGGACTCTTTCCTCACCTTTCCCTCGCTACCCTCTATTATCATGAGGAGCTGACAGGCTATGTTGCCCAGGTTCCCAGGTCAGATGGATTTTGTATAGATTCAGCAAATAAGAAGCTTGGCAGAAGACTGGCAATTACACAGGGCATGACTGGCTCTAGCTCTGCTCAATGGGGGCTTCATGGTCTGTGACCTCAGATTGCCAAGAGCACCACATCTGTCCTTTCCCCCTCCATCCTAGAGCAAGTTTTACTCCTACTTTGCAAATCTCTGTGTTGTCTTTTCATCTACTGTTTGGAACTTGGCTCCTTTATTGCCTGTATAGCTAATTTCCTGCCTTAGATGCCTTCTTGTAATAAATCTTAAGTGGCTTCTACTTTTCTATTTCCACAGACTTAGCCTGGCTTAGATCAATGGGAATCTCAAAGAACCCCCTATGTTCTCACTGTGGCTCTATGGAAAATGCCAGAGTGACTTTTGCCAATTCTCACTCTGCTGCTGTGCTAGGTAGGGCAGGTTGGTAAATACTACCATCCAGTCCCCACACCTTGAAAACCTGAAAATTTAGAGAGCAAATGTCCAGGAATTGTTAGTTACCATTCCATTGTGCTGTGGGGGAAGGATAAAGTACTGGAACTTTCATGAATGTCCTTCTTTGTCTTGTTCTCCCTTTTCTGTTGCTTTTATTTTTCAGTGGGAGAACTGCCAAAGCAATTGAACCTTGCTTGCACCTGATGGGAATGAGGTGATTGGACTGCTTTCTCTAGTAATTGCTATAACTTCTGCTTGACCAGTGATTGGGGGACTGACAGCTTGGTCAGGAAACCTGGGGGGAGCCAGGAGGATTCTCAAAGAATGTTTTACCCCCTATTTCATATATGAATCTGTGTAGGACCTTCCCAGATTCTAAAGTTTTAAAGATATCTCTAGAAAACTGTGGAATCTGGGGTAAATCCTATCATGCTAATGTGTTGAGTCACATTTAAGTGAATGTCAAAATTAAGTCTGATAGGGGCAAAAGGCATCACAAGATGTCCTGGAATAAGTGACTTCTAGCTAGCAGGCTCAAGTTCATGATTTTTCAAACCCAAATTCTCCTGAATTCTGTCTCTGGGAGCTTTTTTTTACAAGTAGGTAACTGGAAGAGTCATAGAATTATCCTTTTTTTATTTCAGAAAGGCTTTATATTTTTTTATCTTAATTTTGACATCATTCACTAAGGTGACAGACATTCTTACTAGTGATAGTGAGAGTAGACTAAACGTTCATCTATAACGCCCTTTTGCCTAGTCACCTTCTAGCCAGTTGTGGCTCTGCGACACCATTCCAGCCAATGAAATATAAGCAGAAGTGTTTGAATTAAGTTTCTGAGAAAGTTTTTGCTTTCCTGAGAAAAAGGGACAGACTCAGTAGTCATTTCCCTTCTACCATTTGTTCTTCCTGCTTTTCATTTCCTTTATGCAGAAGCTTCAAGGTACAGCTTCTGTGAGTGAAAAATACTAAGCACCAAATATGCCTGCAAAACGGGTGGCAGAACAGAGAGATGATAAGAATTTGGGTCCCCCATGTCATCATTGAGTCACTTCCCTAGTCTTCAGCTTCTACTTCTGGAATTCTTGTCATATGTGGCAAGCAAATTCCTCTTCCTTGAAGCCCATCGGTTAGTTTGATCTGTCATTTGTAAATTATTAACTCCCCCAACTCATAAAACTACTTTATGAAGATAGAAGATATCTTCATGTGATATTTTATGAAGCTAGAAGAGAGAAATGTGAAGATAGAAATGTTAGGCTGTTCAGTTTAAGAGGGGATTTTAGACTTATTTGTGAGTAACGTTATTGTAACACATCTGTCAACCAAAAATGTTTGTAACTTCTTCAAGTTGCTACATTATCTCCCTTCCCCAGTTAGCTGTGAGATTTCTTGAATGAATAGTTCACCCAGGCTCTCCTCAATTTTTGTCTTCCATTCAAGTATCAGGCCACTGGAGTTGATGTCTGGATAATTTCCACAAAAACTGTCATAATTGAGATTACTGAGGATTTCATTGCATCCGTTTTGGTTCTTATCCTTTCAAACCTTTGGTTTCAAAGAGATTTCTTATCTCTTGAAACCTTTCAAGGGTAGACTCAATTTCTCCATGGGTTTTTGCAGTGCTGCTTTTTCCTAATAGAAGTTTTCAACTTCTGAATTATTTCCTTGATCCTTTTCTTAACTTCTTGTCATATGATACATTTTTTCTTCCATAAGCTATCTTCTATTCTCAATCCTGCTCTTTTCTTTTTCACTCTAACCTTGCTCCAAGAAAATGCTAAATAATAGTAAGTCTCTTCTGGCTTCCAAGAGATCAATAACGTGCATTTTTGGTCCAGACTTCTCACCAGACTCCCAGATTCCTGTTTTTAAAACTGCTTCCAGAGTTACCATCTTGGACTGTGTCTTTGGGACCTTTGAGACTGAATGGTGACTAGGTTAAGTAACTGCCACTTGTGTTCTCTTTTTACCCCCTTACCTATTGTAATATTGGCTTTCTTTACCACTTCATCTTTCTCCTTCTAATTATCTTTCACTTAAAAATCACGTTATTTTCCTGCTTAGAGCATTTAGTTTACAAAGAATACAAAAATTGGACTTTCTCATCTTTTCCCAGATATCCTAATTATCCATTTCTATTTTGTTTCTTCTGTCACTGTCATTCATCCATGTACTCAAGAAAGCTTGAAGACCATTTCAACTGTCTTTTCTCATTTTTTCATATCCAGTGAGTAAGCAGTCTTATTAATTATGTCATATAAGACAATATCTTTTAAACTTGCCTCTTCTTTTTCTCCATATTCATCACCTCTAGGATCTTTTCTATATGTATACTCTCCCTTACCTCACTTCCTATGGAGAAATGCTTTCATTATAGATTTTCCACCCTATTCTTATGAAGAACTATCCTTAAATTTTCTAAAAGATTCCTTTTTTAAACTTTGTTACATATTAAGACAAAAATACTCTGATTATGGCAACACTGAGTACCTTTAAACTTTTAAAGTTGGGATTATTTCTAACTTTGAACCATCCAGACTTTAACAACAGTTAAGCCCTAAAAGTATCACAAAGAGATAATGATTTAAAGGGTTTCTTTGGATTGGATCTAACACAGTATCAAACTTGTCCTGCAGAGTGTTAACTGAGATTATCAAATGTTTTTTCATGGCACTGCAGAAACTTCCTTTCACTCAGAAGGTCATATTTAGAGTCAATACTGAGAAGAATGAGTTGCATTTATTTTGGGTGATCATAACACATAATGTAGAACATTTAATTTTAAGTTTTGATCTGTGGTTTCATCTTCAATGGGAGTGATTTGACCTTATTTTTCATTCTTCTTTGTTTCCATATTTATCTTATGCCTCTTTATATTTTATGTACTCTTGGATAGCACCTTCATGTTTCTTTGGAACCACATGGAAAATAAACATTCAACTTCTAGAAATCTGTCTGAAGAATGCAAAAACACGAATTTGAAATTACATAATATGCATTTCTATGTTCATAGTAGCACTGTTTGCAATAGCCAAGTTATGGAAACTAAGTGTCTAATGACACATGAGTGGATTAAGAAGATGAAGTATATGTATATATGAATGAATAAATATTCAATGGACTGTAAGTCACCTGTAAAAAGATGATATCTTGTCATTTGCAATGACATGGATAGAATTGAAAGGATGTGGTAACTGAAGTAAGTCAGTAGGAGAAAGACAAATAATCACTGCATCCATATGTAGAATATAGTGAAACAAAATGAAGAAACAGAAAAGTCAAACCAAAACAAACCCTATAGATCTCATTGTAGAATTGAGGTTCACAGAGGAGGAGGGTGGAAGGTGGCAAATAAAGCAAGGAGGAGGTCCAATCGACTGTGGTGGAGGATTGTGGGTACTTCGGAGGTGGGTATGATGTGGTGTCATTCATAAAAGAGGTGTGAACATGTTCTGATGAATCACATACAATATTGTAAACCAATGCCAACTCAAAAAAAAAAGTGCAATTAAAAACTCTAAAAATAGTTCAAGTTCTCTTTTTACCCCCTTACCTATTGTAATATTGACTTTCTTTACCACTTCATGTTTCTCCTTCTAATTATCTTTCACTTAAATATCACGTTATTTTCCTGCTTAGAGCATTTAGTATTTTCCGTCCATGCTTTCTAGTGGGTTCAGCAAGTCTTTTCACAACCCTTCAACTGTCATTTCCTAACCTTACTCCTCTACCTTTCTCCTGCCATGTCCTCCCTCCCAATCTATCAAGCTGTTCACTCAGGAATGTGTTTCCTTACTTCTAAACCCTGTTTTGTTAATATTAGTAAATATAGTTGTTTATATATATATATATATATATGTATATATGGTGTGATTGCTTCATATGCATATGACTCCCATCACCCTTGAAGACTATGATTAACTTTTCTGTAGTGTCTTTCTTGATTACTTCAAAGAATTTTCTTTCCTCGAAGTGTTCCCATAATACTTTTCAGATTGCCTTTTGTTAATTGCAGTTATCAATGTTTTATTAATGTGTTCCTTTTCATATGTCTTAACTATTTGTTTTCACTCATCTTTGTAAACAGTCTTTGTAGAGTGTTAAGTGCTTCAAAAAGTTTGTTTTCATTGTGCAAGTGAACATAGCATTCTTCTTTGTGGATCTTTGTGGTTAACATTTCACCACCTCATGGGATGTCATGGCCACATGACTTTTTTGATTTGTGAATTTTACTCAGTTAGACCAGTAAATCATTCTTAAAATATATTTAGATTCTAATAATAGTGTCTTGAGTCATAGCAGTCATCTTGAAGTCAAAATAAAACATACAGTATACTGATTGCTCATAGTGCCTTTTGGGGTTCCATCCCATCTCTTAAAAAATCAATCAATTTTAACAGATCTCATTGACTAGGAGGTTAATAAGAAATTACTGATAGCTAGACTTTTTGAATTAAAATTGAAACAAGGGCTACTGCTAGGGATACTGTGTTTATGTTAGACTGCTATTGGTTAACCATTGTGAGCTAAGAGTGGTTTGAAAAATAGATTTTTACTACTTTATTAACTCATTCTGGCACACATAACTTAGTGCCTACTTGTCAGTAATTTATTAGCAATTTTTTGTGTATTAGCCTATTCCCCAAACAAGCTTGAAGGCTTCACTTCCTTGAGTTGAGGAGATCAGGGATTCCATTTACCTGCAGTGGGCTGTGAGTTTGTATACTGACAGCAATAAACCATCTTCCACAGCCCTATTGAGCACGTACCTGATGTAGAAAGGAGTCTTATTGGTTTTTGGAAACAGTCTAGTTCAAGCTACTCTAAAACTATAATATCCTTCTTCTTCATCTTGCCATAGGGCTTGTGGGTTTTGCTTTTTTCTGTTTTGTTTTTTACATATTTGATAACTTGTGAAGTCATCTGACCTAGTTCTAGGCAGAGACTTATGGGCACATGAAGTCTTTAGAATTTTTGGTTCAAATACAGTGGAAAAAACCAACTAGTTACTTTTCAGCAAGTCAAGGTAGGATAAGCAGGACAAGCTCTGAAAATATACCCAAGGAATGGTGCATTCCCCAAAGGTCACAAGGAAGATTTTGATGATCCTGGTTCAAATTAATTACTGCATTGAAGAAAAAGAATCTTCTGGAGACAAAACCCAGGAAATACTAAAGTTTAATTTTGTTTTAAGAGTTATTACACATTTTAAAGGAGAAAAGTTGACCTAGAAAATGAGGATGAACATTTAGGAGAGCTTTATACTGTTATTACAACTCTGGTATTACAATATATGTCAGAGATTAAGGATACTCTGTATCTGTGACAGGAAAATTGCAACAAAAATACATAAATGTGCAAAACTGGTCAACTAGTACAGCAAGAAAACTAGATAAAACAAGACAATAGATTTGGTTTCATTATGCTTAAAAATGAAACAAAAAAAACCTTGAATGTTATTATGCCAGTTTGAATTTCAAAAGGATCAAATTATAGTTGAGTAGTTCTAGCTACGGAAAGATGAGAAGTTAACTAACTTATTTTCTTCATGGGTAGGCTGCAGGCATCAATGAGAGTCAGATTGATTATGGTTTCTGATTTGTATATATATTTTTTAACATCAGTAGAGTAGAGGTGGATAGGATGAAAATAGTCTCACACTAATTTTAGATAATTTGCATAGCATTCTTGGAAAATGATCTCTTTTTGACCTTCATGAAATAAACAGCAGGTCCAAGGAGAGCAGAACACAAATGAGGTATTTTTGTGGGTATCTTTTAGTTTTTGCTGGCATAATGCATCTATAAGGTATACTTGAGAAATTCACTTGGAGAGTCTTATTGTACATGTCAGATATTGCTACAGTATTTAATAAATTTTTAGATGAGACTAAGTTGTTAGAGAAGAAGTTTCTTTTTTTTAAAATAATTTATTTATTTATATATATTTCACATCATTTCAGTCCCTGGGGGTCACCCACCGCCTCCCCTTCCCACCTGCGCCAGTTGGTCCCCATTCTCCCCTTGTGCAGTTTCATTTGGTTGACCATATATTAGTGAAACCATTTGGTTTCTGTCCCTTTCTATCTGACTCGTTTCTGCTAGAATGATTTCTTCTAGGTACATCCAGGTTTCCATAAATTCATCAAATTTGTCATTTTTAATTGATGAGTAATACTGCATTGTGTATATATACCACATCTTTTTCATCCAGTCATCTGTTCTGGGGCATTTGGGTTGTTTCCATGTCCTTGCAATTATAAATAGTGCTGCAATAAACATCCGAGCACAGGTGTCCTTTTGTACCCACA
>PVHY01007411.1:27280-39703 GCA_004024945.1 Uropsilus gracilis
ATTCTTACTGGTGTAAGGTGGTATCTCATTGTGGTTTTGATTTGCATTTCTCTGATTGCTAGTGATATTGAGCAATTTTTCATGTGTCTGTTGGCCATTTGTATTTCCTCTTTGGAGAAGTGTCTTTTTAGTTCTTCTCCCCATTTTTTGATTGGGCATCTTGTTTTGTTTTTGTTTAGTTGTGTGAGTTCCTTGTAGATCTCCTTGTGTATTAATTAATTAATTCCTTGTGTATTAATCCCTTATCACTCTTTTGGAGGGTGAAAAAATTTTCCCATTTGGTTGGGCTTCTTTTAGTTTTTTCTGTTGTCTCTTTTGCCGTGCAGAAGCTTTTTAGTTTGATGAAGTCCCATCTGTTTATGTTTTCCTTCTCTAACTAAGTTGTTAGAGAAGTTTCTAATAGTGATCTTTAAGGTGTTGCTAACATATTACTAACAAAATTAAGTGACACATTGTAGGACCAAACTCAAGGGACTAAAATATTCCATCACTAAGAGTAACTACAGTTTCTAATGATTGGTGAGGACAGAACTGTGACTTACAGTTTTCCCTGGGTGGTTTTGGCATGTGAAAAGGGAGTGGTAAAAAATGTGAATGAATTGATTAAGTATTTTGAGAGACTACGATCTTCTAGTTTCCCTCTGATCGTTTTTTTCTTTTTGTGTCTTTGAATGAAGAGTACTATATATCTCTTATAATAAGCATAGAAGAAGCCAGGCATAGTGGTGTGTGCCTATAATCCCAGCACGGGGAGGCTGAGGCCAGGGATTGCTTGAGTCTGCGGGTTCAATACTACCCCAGGCAACAGAGCAAGATCTAGTCTCAAAAAAATAGTCAAGCATGGTGGCACGTGCCTCTAATCCCAGCTACCTGAGAAGCTGAGGCTAAGGATCATTTGACTCTGTGTGTTCGGGACTACCCCAGGCAACATAACGTGACCTAGTCTCTAAAACAAAAAAAAAAACAATAAATAGGCATTGAGGAATATGTACTGCCTGTATTCAAAAGTAAGCCAATCTATCTTGCTAAAAGTATCAAGCATCTTATAGAAAGACTAAATATTACAAAATTAAGTTTCTACTGTTCTAAATTTAGCTTTGAGGTAACATTTATTTACAATACCATATATGTTTTAGGGGTATAGAATCAAACCTACTAAAATGTATGTTACCACATCCAACACCAATGCACCAGTAATCATCTATCATTGTCCATTGAGCCCTCTCACACTTTGCTCCCCATCTTTCTTCTCTGATAGACTCAATTCTTCAATCAGATTCAGAGAAGTTTGTTTTGGTTGATTTTGTCTGTTCCTTTGCTTGCTTGCTTGCTTTTTTTCTCTTTTTCTTTCTTTCTTTCTTTCTTTCTTTCTTTCTTTCTTTCTTTCTTTCTTTCTTTCTTTCTTTCTTTCTATTATACATGTGAGAAAAATCTTGAGTTAGTTGTCTTTTGCCTTCTAACATACTTCACTCAAATAATTCCTGCTAATTTCATCCATGTTGTTCATTTTTTTCATAGCTCAGTAGTATATATATATATATATACATACTATCTATGTGATATATGTAGTATATATACTATATATGATATATAGTATATATGTGTGTATATAGTATGTGTATACTATATACATGTATGTGTATACTATATACTACACACACATATATACTATATAACATACTATAAAGGTATATATATATACTATATATGTATACTATATATGTATACTATATGTATACTGCATACTATATATATACTGCACACTATATGTATAGTATACATATATGTATAGTATACTATATGTATAGTATAGTATGTGTACTATGTATACTATGTATAGTATGTATAAGTATTTATACTGTACATATAGTATACAGTATATATAGTATACATATATAGTATACTATATACACTTATATACTATATATGTGTATGTACTATATATGTATACTATATATACTATATATGTATACTATACTATATATACTATATATACTATATACTATATATCATATATGTATATATGCTATATATAGTATGTATAAATACTATATGGATACATATATACACATATAGTGTTTGTATGTATATATAATATCTATATGGTCTATATATACATATTGTATATACATACTATATATGTGAGATATATATATACACACTACAGCTCAATTCACTTATCTGTCATTGTGACTTAGATTATTTCTGTAACTTGCTTATTGTAAATAATGCCATAATGAACATAATAATGCATAATAAAACACTTTAAATTAACATTTTTTGTCTTTCAGTAGATATCCAGAACTAAGATTGCTGGGTATTATGATAGAGATTTATTTTTCTTATTTAGAGAAACCTACGTAATGTTTTCCATAGAGTCTGGGCCAGTCTACATCCCCACCAACAGAATATAAGTTTTTTGTTTTCTCCATACCCTGCTGACACTTCTTCTGGTCTCTCTGACATGAGGTATTTTCTTGAATTTAAGAAAGTATCTCATTGTGATTTTGATTTGCATTTACTTGATAATAAGTGACAATGAGCATTTTTTCACTTGCCTGTTTTACTATTTGTATATGTTCTTTGGAGAAGTTTATACTTATATCTTCTGCTCTTTTTGGATTGAATTATTTTTTTCTTGTTGAATTATGTGTATGCTTTGCAAATCTTGGCTATGAGCTCCTAGTTAGATGTATGATGTGAAAATACTTTCTGCCATTCAACAGAATGTCTTTTTGCTGTAATGATATTTTTTTTCTGTATAGAAGTTTTTAGTTTGATGTAGACCTATTTATTTCTGCTTTTGTTTCCATTTTGCCATTGTAGTTGAGTCCCCAAAGACATTGCTGAAACCATTGTCATGGAATATTTTGCCTATCTTTTTCTTCTATGTATTTTATGGTTTGAGGTCTTATAACTAAGTCTTTGATCCACAAATTAAGTTTTTAAACAGAAGCATTTTTCTTGTTTTCTCACAATGCAATTATTAAAGTCACATCTAACCAAGCCTTACTTTAAAATGAATCATATTAGCCTTTGACTTCTTATAACTTTTACTTTTTATAGCTTGCTGGAACAGAAAGACACTTAAGTTTTCAAAATTCTCCCAATATAGGATTTTAAAAACACTTTAAACTTTGCCTATGAAAGCTTACAATCTCCTCTATGACGCATGGGTCAAGAATAATAGTAGTTGATACAACATGCTAACAAGCCACATAATAGTTCCTCAGTGTGAGTCTAGCCATCCTCAATGTCTATCTACAGTTATAGATAAACTATTCTCTAGCTCAAATCCCTCAGTGCCAGAATAGTTCTAATTTTATTAAAATTTTGTCAAAGCTGTTCCTGGACTGGAAAGTTGCCTGCTGATATTTAGCCCAAGGCAGATTTTAATGGCCAAGTTCTACAAGCATCAAAGGGAGGAGGCGATAACAAGAGGGTGCTGTCTCTTTCCAAACGTGACAGCCTGCTCTCAGGCAAAAACCATAGAAGTATCACAAGTTAGAGACTGGAACATCTCTGACAGGCAGCCTGGAGTTGAATCACTTCTCTCACTTCCATGATGCCACCTCAGTGCAGCATTTCATGCCCTTAGAAGTTTTCGAATGCTCAAACTGATCAAAGCTTTTGGGAATCAGAGCTAATTTCACCTACACACGTTCCTTCATTGCAAGTTGTGCCTTTCATGTATTAATTTACTTCTTCTTAGCTTGGAGTTAGCTTTGATTATTCACTCATCATTCATTTTCTTGTTTCTCTTTTCCCTGAATGAGATCCATGAAGATAAAGGAAAGGGGATTATGATGTCTCAATGGATTTGATGAATTCTGAATTATTGTGAAGACACTTGAGCTTTCTGTTAAGTTTTTAACGAGAAAACAATGCACTGACAGGCCACAGTCCTAGTTTCACCTCCTCTTGTTCTTATCTTGCAATGGCATAATTTTAATTACGACAGGTTGGGGGGGGAAAGCAGAGAACATGTTGTATTTTATTAAATTTTCTGGTGGTGGATGCAAAAGAATGTGACTGGACCTATTATGCTAAAAGATACCTCCTTACTGCTGGAATGCTCTGGAAGTCAGTAATACCCAACTGTAAAGGGGTTGACTAATATCCACATGTTTAGGGTTGGTTCTGGGACTGCCACCTGAGGCACAACTTCAAAGCTGAATGTAACAATTTTGCCCTGTTTCACTTCCCTGAGTTGAAGAAAGCCAAAGAAAGGAGACTCACTGGAAGTTGCGGATTCACAAGTGTATGTGACCATTTTTGGCCCTTGTGTGTATGTGTGTTGGAATAAAGGGTAGGAGGAAAGAGGAAATGTATCCCCATAGGGGTCATGACTCAGGCCATAGGTTTATCTATTTAGGGAAAGGTCAGCAAGTATAAAACCCCTTACAAACAAATCAGCCTCCTTCCCTCCACCCACACTAACCATGTGTGAATTCATATACTCAGGGGATCTGTAGCAAAAAAGACAATACAAGTTGAGGCTAAATATTCTCTTTCTAAGGGGCATCAGCTCCTATTATCATTACTGCCTTTGTCTTTAGTCAGGATGGACTCAATGCCTCACAAAGAGCATCACTGGGAGTCTTATTACTTGGTATAGACTGTGTTGCCCTCCCACCCAAAAAGTCAGCTGTTGCCATCCTAGATTAAGTCCTGGCCTGATACCAAATCAGAATCTCTGGAGATAAGACCTGCACAATTATTTTTGATAGTATATAGATGATTTTCTCTTACAAATGGGGCGGAGTGATAAGAAGAACCACAACCCTAGGACTGCCACCTGAGGCACAACTTCAAAGCTGAATGTAACAATTTTGCCCTGTTTCACTTCCCTGAGTTGAAGAAAGCCAAAGAAAGGAGACTCACTGGAAGTTACAGATTCACAAGTGTATGTGACCATTTTTGGCCCTTGTGTGTATGTGTGTTGGAATAAAGGGTAGGAGGAGAGAAAGAGGAAATGTATCCCTATTAGATTAAGTCCTAGACACATGCATACATGCTTGGATGCAAAATAAATCCAGGGTGGCTGAATAAAGGTAAAGCTAGCATTATTTTTCTTTACCTGTGTAGACAGTTGTCTATACAGACGTTTCCTAAGGGCCTGTCATGTCTAGGACAACTTTAAGGTTCACGAGAATGACCCAGGGACCTTGTTAACTAGGATATGTTGAGGTTCTGCATGTTTAGCCAGTTCCTAGGTGATGCTGAGGCTTCTGGTCTGTATAGTAGTGAGATTAAGAAGGTTCTTGTCCACTTCTCTGCAGCAATTTCTTGTGCTCCCCTCAGGGTTGACACAAACCCCATTGGAACAGAGAGCTGTGTCCTCATCAAGGTGTCTCTTCTTTCTGTCACCATGCCTCTTTTTTGTAGCCTCATTCTCATCAATATCTAGTCTCTGAGGAATAGTCACAGCTGAGTGTTCTACAAGGACAGGGATAACAGCTTTACTTTAATGATTTAATTTTGTTTCCCATTCCTCTCTCCCCTTTCTGACTAGTTATAAAAAATTCTAGCTAAGGGTAATTTTTTTCAATCAATTTGTGATAATTTGTCATTCATCTAAAAATTGTATGATTTGGGGACTACATTGTACCTCAACATGCACATGTACTTCACTCAACCTCCACTAGGGCGCTCTTATCACATTACCTCTGCCATGCCCCACTTCAGCGTTGTTTCACAATGCCTGGAGTCATTTTTGTTGCATTTTGGAGTTTGTTTTCTTTGATTATTTGCTAAATTACAGATGACAGAGACTGAATAAAGAAAGTATGGTAATTCTACTCAATGGAATACTACTCAGCTATTAAAAATATGTAGTGCCTTTTGGGACTATCTCATGGATTTTATGCTAAACAAAATAAGTCAGAAAGTGAAAAATAATACCAGAAGATTTCCCTTACTTGTGGAATATAAGTAACCTAAGACTCTAATGAAAATGTTTCATGCTTCTGTGAGACTGCCTGAGAGAGAGATTTTTAGGGTATGAGAATGGGGCAGGAGAATCAACTCCTTAACAAAGTCTTTAAGATCACAACACATGGCAAAAATAGATAATATTCACATTATTGTCTAACAACTGTTTTATAGTAGAATGACAACATGTCTTTCTCACAGTAACAAAATTGTCCCCACATTTCAGCTTGGTTTCTTCCTTGGCAACCTCTTTCATAAACAGTTAATATTCATAGAGTGTTTTTACAAAGTATTTTATTAAATGTATTTTGTTTACCATATTGTAGAGTTTTGAACACACTCCCAAAAGATGCCATTGCAGTCTACTATCAACCAATGGCTTGGTTTGTTCTATTTATACTGTTATATACTTACCCAGAATCCTAGATATCACATCAGTTTCTGAATGCTGACTTCAAGCTAGGCGCCTTATTATTCAGGTGCCTTTTATATATAAAGTCATTTAATCTTCACCACACGCCTATTAGGAAAGCCCATTGGTATCACCATTTCACAGACAAGGAAACAGTGATTTAGAGACAAAAGGCCAGGAGGAAAAGTAAAAACAAGCTAACAACCAAACTAAAGTGCACAGCTGGGGGTGGGAAGATGGGTGGGAGTGGTCAGGCAGGGGAGGTGATGGGTGAACCCTGGGGAATACAAACATGTGAAATATATTTATATAAATACATTATTTTAAAAAAAGAAAAAAAATGAAAGATTAAGTGACTTGACCAAGTCAAATCCAGGATGTGACAGAGTTGGTTTTGGACTCCAGCAGTTGGTCTCTGGAGGGCGTGCCTGAACCAGTGGACTGAGCTGGATTGATCATGATTTGGGAACTTGAATTACTTTCTTTTGTCACTAGGACCCTTACTTCCCACAGAGGGGCTAGAACTAACAATACTTCAGTTCTAGATTTGTGCCGGATGTTAGCATTCCATCCACAACATTGTCCCTTGGGAGAATGAGGCAGTATTCCCAGTCCCACTGCTTTTTCCAGAACTATTCTTAGTGAACTGTGGGTCTCAGAATGGTGAAGCTTTCTGCATCTCAGGATTGCTTGACTATAACATTTATGTCATGATATAGAGGGGAAAAACAGGACAGTGGACAGTGTGATCCTATTTTTTTATGTGTGAAGAAAAATAGTACTTATTAGTATTTGAAACCAGATACCTGTCAAATATATATCCATGGACACAAATGAAACACATTCATAGTCACCTATCAGATATACACACAAATGTCAACATGGTTTATATACAGGTAGATACAGGTATATTATCCTTCTATACAATTTTATATGGCTTTACATAGAATTAGTAAGTGATTTTTGTTCTATTGTCTTAAAATGATGATACATCATTTCAATTGTTTCATTGGGTAAATTTTTCTTAGATTTTTTATGACATGTATATGAATTTATATTTTATAATAAAGTTAATTAATCTATACTACTTGATAGAGCAAAACAAGAATCTACTTCTCATGCTTCTTTCACTTTCAATGTTCATATAAGATCAGAATGGCATTTCTAGTTTGCTATGACAAACAGTTCTTTCCAGTTAATACTTATCTAAAATGAATTTATTTTATTCTTTGCTTGTAACTGTTCTCACACCCAGCTCTGTTCTTCTGGGTTCACTTGTCACTTGCCTGGAATACATTCTGTAGAATTTCTTTAGAAGAGTTGTGGGTGCTAAACCTTCTGAGGTTTGAATGTTTGAAGATGTTTTCATTTTATTTTCTTCCTTAAAAAGTAGTTTGAGTAACACAGCTTCACTTCATTGCATCTAGAGTTGCGGATGAGATACCTAAATTTAGTCTGAATTTGTTCTTCTATAGGTAATTTGTCCTTTCTTGGGTAGTTTTAAATATTTTCCCTGTGTTCTTGTGTCCTGTAGGTTGAGTTAAAAAAAATATCCTGTGAGACACTTGGACACTTAGTAGTGGTGACACTCATTCATTGTGAGAATGCTTAGCATTCCTTGCTTCTGGAAAGTCTCTTGGTGATAATTTCCTTAAGAACATACTCTCTATTCTCTTCTTAAACAGTAAACTATCGATTATCACCTTTTAATCATATGTATTCTTGTTGTAATTAATTTCTACTGCTTTAAATGAGTATTTTAAGGAAATTTATATATCAGTGTACACATACAAAAAACTTAAGAAATTGTTTGATAACCTGACAAGTAGTTCTTTATTTAAAGTTCTTCATTCCTTAATGCAACTGGGCTTTCATCTGATACGTTTTCTTTAATCTACAGCATTTCTCTTTGCATTTCATTTAGTGCAGGTCTGCTTTTGACAATTCTTTCAACTTTTGTCTGTCTCAGAAATGTCATAATTTCACTTTCACTTTAGAAGGCTATGTTTGCTATATGTGTGTGTGTGTGTATATACATACACACATGTAGCAAACATAGTGAAATATATTTTCTCTCTCTTGTCCCATCAAGCATCTATTTGCTTTCAAGTTTGCTTGTTTTTAGCAGTCTTGACTTAATTCACTTACATGTGGATATTTGTGGATATTGTTTGCTAGTCTTACATCCAAGGTTTGATACTTTTCAAAAATTCTGAAAATGTTTCAGTCATTATCTCTTTGAATATTTCTTCTGTCCCTTTCACTCTTCTTCTGGATTCCCAATTTTATGTATAGTTTGCCCTGTAAGTTGTGAATATTTCCCTACAGAATATATAATTGTCTTTCAATCTTATTTAGGATGTTCCTTTTTGATTCTATTTTCACATTTGAATATCTTATACAAATATCACTGAAAATAATATTATAGTTTTATTTCTCTAACTGGCCTTTTTTGAAACTCATTTATGTTAACATGTAAAATTATGTAGTGTACAAATACCTTTGTCAACTTTAAAGTAGTTTAATAGTCAGTTGAAATATGAACATATAGCATGCTATCTTGTAATGACATATTGAAGGTAGTTTTAGTTCTGGGTAATTTTTACATTATGGATAAATTATTAAAAATAGCCATTCAATTATTTATTGGAGTTCAGTATAAGACTTTGTTTCAAAAACTTCTCTTGCAAAAATTTTGAAAAATCATTGGTCTAAACAATACATTGGGGGGTCAGCATTTGACTTGCAGAATCTCTAAGGAAGTCTTTGATCATTATTTGGACTTTTTGCTGTTTTAATTGAAGCATTACTCTTAGGAACCTAATTCAGTTTCCCCAGTGGCTCACTAGGAACAGGTTTGAACCCAAGGCTATCTTTCTGCCTTAAGAAGTTGGTATGAACTCGAGGAAAGTTTGTTTTACTGTCCTGACACCGTAAAGAACCTGCGGTATGGGAAGAACTCCCTTAGGCTGATTGTTTTAATATGACAAACTGTAAGAAGTCTGACAGTTTCTATCATATTTTCTATCACAGGGCTATTTCTTACTTGAAATAAAATGGTTCAGTAGTGTTTGGTATTTAAGTTACTTTCTGGATTTGTTTTAGAACCATGTTGTTTAGACAAATTAAAATAGTACCTTGCTCAGAACTTGATCCAGTTTCTCCCTTCCCGAAGATCAGAGTTAGATTGACTGTGGCACTAATGAAGCTTATATTCATGGGTCTTTTCCTTGCCTGAGTCTCCTGAAGAACTGAGAATTGGTGTGGGTGCACTGGTGGAGCAGGAGGAAGTCAGATTGCAATCAGGAAACATATTCATATCAAAAATATTAACATATTGTGATTAACATTTAATATTAATATTATTATTAACATTTAACAATAATATTAACATTTTCATATTAAAATTTCTCTAAAGAGAATGAATCTTATCTTTTAAGTATTTAGGACTTTGTGTGTGTGATTTATTTTCTCCTTCTTTAAACGGAAACACACATCTGGCCTAATTTTACATTTAAGAGATTTTATTCTTTTAATAAAGATTTTTCTCTACATTGTACAAGCCTAAGGTTCCACATAGACTCATCCACTTCCCTAATATAGATGATTATTTTATCTTTATATTGTGAATTTTTTCTGATCATAAATAATGTAACAGAGCACTAGTATTCTGCATGGCATCATTGCATGAATTTGAGGGGTTCCCTCTCTGAACATATGTATTTCAGAGCACATGACCTTGAATACCTCATGGGTTTGCTTGTCCTTCTTAAGGGTACAATCTCCCAAATTGCATATAGTATCTGAGGTTCATATAGGATTTAGAGTTCAAAGAAGCCTCTCAATGGAAATAAAGTTTAAAATTTCCACCCCAAAATAATCAGAGTTCATGCTTTTGTGGACAGTATTTTCACACATACTTATGTTACATAATTGATGTAACATTGCATATTCAATTTTTAAGACCCTTTTTGCATAGGATTATATATTATGTACCCATGTAGTGAAAAGTTTTTGAAATACCTTTTATAACCACCAATATACTAGTCTATCATAGAGCTATTTTCTATTTATTTTAGGTTTTTACATTGGCTGTTTAAGTTGATACCTACATTTTGGGTCACAAATAACATTGTATAAAATATCTCTACACAGGCATTTTTGTTCCATGTTCTGAATATTTCATCATGACAGATTCCTGGAAAGGGTGTTATGGGTTAATTGGTATGAATTTTTATTTTATTGTGTGCTCCATAGTTATTTTCCTGAAAATTTAATTCAAACACACAGACTACCATGACCTCATTCTACCCATGAAAAAGTTTTAATAAACTTAATATGATGCATATTATTAAATTATATATATAAATTTTATTTTTTGCATTATTGTTCATTTTTGTACAGTATTTGATTTCTCACCTCCGATGTATTCTCCATAATTTTCCTACCACCACATCACCTATGACCATCATCTTAGTCTCTTTTGTTCTTTGATTACTTGTTCTGACCTCTCTTCTTCCACCTTCCCTGCTATCAGATCTAAGATTTGCCTGCAATTTTATCTTTTTAAAATGTTTGGTAGTCCTGTTTGGTGCTGGTTTGGTTCTGTGCTCTGGTCTAGAATAATAGCTTGCCTAAAGGCAATTTAATGTCCGATTTAAATTTCACAAAGCTATCTCATTTTTCCACTTTGGAGTGAATCTCTTTATCTGACAGTGGTATAAAGAATTCAGATCAAAATATTGATCAGGAGTGGATATGCGGTTTTCCAGTGGGAGGATAAGGATGGAGAACCCAATCTATTATTGCCTCTATCAGCTATCTCACTGAAAAGCAATTGGGTTAATGATACCAACTTATAATTGTCAATTTATTTTAGTGGAAAGTAAATAATAACTCATTGTATTGTCATGGCTTCTGTGAAAAGGATACTGTTGAGAGTGGCAGGTTCTAAATTAGATACTCTCTTCTTCCATGTGCTTCTTTTTTTAAAAAATGGGGAACAAAACCTATTTTTCCTTAAATATAAAACAAAGATGACTCTTATCTTTTCTTCTGACTACCACAGATCTTTCTTTTGTTATTTTATGAGAATTCTGGTTTGACTATTTCAAATCTCTAGGTCTAATTCCTTAGCCAGATTGTGCAGAAATAAGGAGAAATTAATTGGTGTTCTTGTTTTAAAAAATTGGAATAAAATATTAGGGAACCAGAATATACTCTTAATGATAGGGTGCGCACCCCCCCCCCATTGTCTCCTGTTTAAGATTGCAGATTTTAAGGACAGGTAATGTTAAAATGGGGAAATGACCTTAGCTGGAATTTTTTTTTAGGGGGATGCAGGGGGAAGAAAGAAGTGTAACAGATTTCCTGGAAGGCGGGAAATCAGGGTATATAAAGGGTGTGCAAACAAAGAGGAGGATTTGATTTGATTCTAGGCGATTGGATTGGGATTCCAAAATGGAGAGGAGATGGGAATCGGCCATCTTAAAAAGATGTGAGCCATGTGAGCTTGGCCAGGTGGCCACCGAGGGCCTGCAACCCTCGGCTGGCCCAGGCTGGCAGCATGTGTGCTGAATGCAGTTAAGGAGTTTGCAGACTTAAACTCCGTGTTGGAGTTTGTTTTGCTGAGTTTAACTTGTGTCTGCGAGAGGCTATGCAAAAGTTAGGCCTGAGAAGAAAGTGAACTTTGCTGGTTCGGCACCATGGAGCTCCTGCTACCTGATGGTGACAAGAAGACAGCGTGGAAGACAACGAGGAGCATTTAAAGAAACAAGTCTTCAAGCGTCTGGAGATGGACTCTGACTGGACATTGGTAAGACGATTAGGACTGAGAGACTGAAGATATTTGGGGCAATCTGGGAAAGGACTTTGGACAATGCTGGGAAAGGTTTTGGACAATGTTAAAGTATTCTGAGTCTTACATATTTTTTTGTAATTATTAGGATAATTAGAAATCACTTTGTTAAAAATGAATTAGTCTGCACTGCACTGAGAGTCTTACATTGGTTTGGTATTTTGGTTGAGAAGGCTGGGGATGGTGGTAAGAACCCACGAGTGGAAAGTTTAAACTGTGT
>PVHY01007411.1:39803-67802 GCA_004024945.1 Uropsilus gracilis
GAAAGCAGAGAGCAGTTGGCTGGCTTTTGCATATCAATGGTAAAGGTGATCAGTGAAAATGCTAATGAAGAGTGTGTAGCCTGCTTTGTAGAGAGTAGCAGGCAAATAAGAGTATCCAGTTAAGGTTAAAGGTAATTGCAAAGGAACTGCTTGTAGCCTGCTTTGGAGAAAGAAGCAAGCAAATAGGGGTAAACAGTTAAGTCAAGTCAGAAAATCTCTTTTTACCCACTTTCATTAAGTCCCGTAGTTCAGAGTTGTAAACTTGAATCCTCTAGATTGAGACTGACTAATAAGTATATTTAGTTTTATTTGCAGTGTTTTTATCCCTTACTAATAGCTAAAGTTGATTGAGTACTTATTATGTACTTATTATGGCCCTTTTCATATGTTGTGTTGTTAGATCTTGCCTATAAGGTAGGTATTAAAATTTTATCTACAGGCAAGAGATGTTAAATATAGAATATAGAAGTTAAGAGATGTTAAACAGCTTGCGAAATATAGAAGTTAAGAGATGTTAAACAGCTTGCCAAATGTAGAAGTTAGTAAGAGCTAGATGTGGGTTCTGAGCACAGGTCATCTAACTCTAGAAGCCACCTTCTTAATTACTCCAAGGAAGGAGCTGCCAACATAGGAAAAAAAAATCACATAGCAATGAAATTCCTGTTTTCTCTGGAAGGCGACTGGAAATGAAGTGTATCTTCCCTTTTTGACAGAACGCACAACCTTGGATTTTCCTTTCCTTTCTCTAGTCTATTTTTCTCTGTGTAACAACTTAACCCTTGCCAGCATTTACAACTCTTGAACTAACTCATTGGTTTTCAGGATTATTTTGCCCTCCCGGGGGACACCTGATAAGTCTAGACACATAGTTGATGGTCATAAGTGAGTGGAGATGGGAGTTGCTAGTGTTTAGTGGGTAGTTGCCAGAGATGCTTTTAAACATCTAAGGAATTAAATTATCCAGAATACTGATACACTGAGGCTGAGCATGGATGTAATTCAAGCTCTTATTTCAAGATGAAAAATCTCACCAGAAAGAACATGACTTGCTCCCAAAACAAGGCCAGGTCAAGGGTGGGATGAGAGTGCTCATATATCTTAATTCTCTTTAACCACCTCCTGGTTATAAACTTTGTAGACCTTGAACAGTGATTGTTTTAAGTGATAACTTTTTAATATTTAAAATAAGAAAAAAGTAAATATTTGTGAAAAATCTTTATTGTCTAATCTATCAGATGGAAGATTTGCTAATTAAGAATCTTCTAATTAGTTGCATGTGAAAAATTGTACAACTTCAAAACAATTGCCAGGACCTCGCTATCACTTATACCCTTTTTGAAGAACCTATAATGTGTGTTTATTATATAACATACATACATTGGTTGGAAATACTGTTGCTTTTTCTTCCTAACGTGCATAGTTTACAAGGACAGGGAGAGACCCCTGATTCAATTTTGATTCAAGCAATAAACAGACCAGTATGTTCACAAATCTCTATAAACTATGTCTTTTATTGTGGGTTTTTATGATTTGCAGTCCATTGAGATAAGGCAGCAGTCTTACCTTTTAGTTCAAATCTCTGATCTTCACATTGGTAAATTCTATTCAAACTGTGGCTATGACTCAATTAACTTGTTTTAAGACTGAGCATTTCAAAGGCTTCTTAATGCTCTGAAATAGGTCCCACAGGCCAGTTGCTGTCCTTACTAGTTTCTTTATGTAAGGTTTTGAGTGACCAAACAGCTGGGAGCTGTGTACACACATAAGTTTTCACATGGTAAGCACTATCAAAAGTGTTCTGATAGGTTTGTCTTCCTCCTCCGTTTCATTTTCCTTGTCACCATCTGCTTCCTTATCATCTTCCTCATCATTATCCTTGTCTTCATCATCTTCTTTGTCATTATTCTCAGTTAAGCTTTTGGCTTTCTTAAGAACTTTACGTGAAGCTTTCAGGAGATTTCTTTCCTTTTACTGGAGCAGTCTCCATAGCTGCTTCTTCAGAATCATCTTTATCTTCAGTGTCACTCTTCTCATCATCTGCCCCATCCTCATCAGATGAGACTGGGCTAGCCTATGTCTTCATTACTGCTTCCTCAAATTCATCTTCATCTACACCCTCATCTTCTTTGTCATTCTTTTCATCTTCCTGGTTGTTGTCTTCCTTCTTATACACTTGCCATTCTTCATTTTCTTGGCTGCTGAGACTGCACATTTCCTACCATGGGTAATTACCAAAACTTTGTCTGGTGTGGCTCCCATCTAGCCAAGTGTTAATTCTGCTAAAACTGGTGTAACTTTTCCTGGCTGCTGTGGCTGCTGACATTTTGGCAGTGATGACAACTACTTTATTGGTCAGTATGGTGGCTATACTCTCTGCTTGCTAGATTTGTAGTGTCCTTCTTGCCTTTTTTTTTTGAAGGGTAACAATTTCTTCTTCATTTATATAATCTTCACTTCATCTTCTGGCTTCTCCTCATTTTCACTGTCTTTTTCTACCTGCTTTTGGGGAAAGAGCCATGTCCTTGGGGCTTACCCTGATACTTACCAGCCTTTGTGAGCTTCATCATGATGGTGGTTCATAAAGTGAGAATGTGATACTTGAGCAGTCTAGCCGAGACCAGAGGAACCCAACAAATATCAACTGGGGCATCTGGGACTGAAGATCCTGGAGGATGTACATTTGATTGTAAGCCGAGTTTTTTTTGTTGTTCTTAAGTGCAGAAAACTTTCGAGAGTCCCCTTTTGTGTATCTGTTTACAACTGATTGACCAAAATTATGTCACTCATTAGCCACTGATTGGCAAAGGAAATGGTGTAACCATTGTGGACTTAATGCAACACTGAACTGTGAGGAGTAGGGTTTAGCTGAACAAAGTCAAGATTCTATTAATAGAAGAAGGGATAACCAAGAAAGAATTGAATCTTTCATACTTGTCTTCGTGACGTATTTTCTCCTTTGAGACTTGCCATGAGGTTCCTCTTTAACCCATTTCAAAGACAGATTAACCTTGGTGAAGAACCCAGTGATGAATGTTCCCCTGTAACATTTGTTTCCCTCTACTATGAAAATCTGGAATTCTGGATCGAAAATCAGAGTTAACATTGCCTTTGTGTAGACACTCGAGTTTGAATCTGAATCCTACTTCTAATAACTACGGATGGGAGATCTGCAGTTTAATTTCTCTAAATAGCAGTCTCCCTAGTAGTAGAGTGTAGATAATGACAAGAGTGTTGCCAGCTGTCAGGGTGCTACTACTTGTGCAGATAAAAAGAAAACATGTATCTAAAGTGCTTAGCACAAGGTCTTATCCATGTGGATCTCAATGAGTAGTAACTATTGTTATTATTTAGGAACTATGCAAATATTAAGGGAGTTGCCTAACTGCAGCAGTTCATGTGCGCATCTAGAACTATACATATAGGTTTATCCTCATTCTGTCTGATCTTCTGAACTGCAATTTTGTTCACTGGAAGAAAAACTCCTGTAAATATAAAAGAAGACTGCTATGAAAATGCATAAAGTAATATACCCTACACTTAAACATATATTTACCATTAATGGAGGATAAGTCTATTCATATTCCTGAGCTCCAGATTTTGGGATTTCCTCTTCTCCCTCCCTGCCTACCTTCCCAGGGTCACAGGAACTCTCTCCAGGCCTCCAAAGATTGTGGAAGTTTGTTTAAACTTCTGATTTACAGACTGGTTGTCAATGCCTTTTCTCCTACCCACACTTGCACTTCAAAGCCCTGGGCCTAATTGAGATGCAGATGCCTCCCTTGGCAGCAGAATGTTGTTTCTGTCACTGGGGAGGAGCTCTTGGTCTTCCAGGGTGGAATGGTAGGCAAAAGGACCCCTCCCTGGGGCTCTCCATCTTTGTGGGGAGAAAATGATGATGATTTATGAGACAGCGATGCTTTGGGAGTCTGAGGAGGACATGACAGACAGGATAATATGGGAGGAAAATACTGTCCTGGTAATGGAGACGGATGGCTTCTGCTTGTCTTCCTGTCATTGTTAGGACTGGGACTGAGCCACGCAGCTTTCATTTGACTTCATTTGGAGGCAGTTTTGGTATGTTGGCCACACTGTCCTCAGTGGTAGCTTTCAACCAAAGCAGGGGTGGTGAGGCAAACAAATGGGTGAGTGTGGGGCTGCTGATTGCAAGCCTCAACTCTGACAGCCCTGTGTGTCTGTAATGAAGGTTCTCACTTTCCATTCATAATGGCTTTGGGGTTCAATGGATTCCACTCTAAATGCTTCTCAGCTCCTCTCCATGCCCCCAATTAAAAACAGCTAAGTTAAACTAAGAAATCTGAAATTAAAAAAAAAAAGTGGGGGAGGCCAGTTCCTCACCAAACCACTCCTACTCTCCCTTCAGGCCCTACTTGGCCGCAGGAAAGAAAGCCTAAAACTAGAGTAGGAATGTCATCTTTAGAAATCATCTTTTGGAGCAGTTTTATTAATTTCACTTCTCTGTGGTTACCACATGTTTGGGGAAGACAATTGATTTCACAGATCTGTGTGGGAGGCTGAAGATTTGGCTCTGAGGCAGCAGAGAAAACCTACAGCAAGAACAGGCTCACTAATTGACATACAGCAAAGATGTTCTTTAAGAAAACTTTTTCCTTAGTGCCTGCTTTTTTTAAATTGAATTTTTAATTTTAAATTCATCGGATTTTTTGAAAGAGAGGCTCTATCTTTCTGTTCCCTGTGCCCCCCGACCCCAAGCCCCACCTTGTTGCCCCAAACTTCTTCCCTAAGATTTCTTCTTAAGCAATTAAAATAAAAACTGTACCAAGTGTTAAGTCTTAATTTGGGCTTCAAAAGCACTGCCAATGATTGCCAAGGTATGCAAGTTCAGGCCTTCAACAGGACGGATCCCCCACTATCTGGGAAGATGTTCTCCCTTTTGCTTCAATTTTGGATGCCTCCAGTTGAGGTGTTTTTAACCTCAGGCGGTATCAGCCAAGTAGGGAGAAGCAGGTGATTCTAGTCTGTCTCCGAACCCTTTTTTTGGGTTCAGAGCTGGTCTACCTACAGCTATGGAGGTCACTATTATAGAATCTCATTGACATTTTTTAAAAGGGAGAGGGTTTGTTGGATTGGATGCTTTTGAGATGTCAACTTGAATGACTGCATTATCCAGATAGAAATCAGTTCTGATTCTAAATAAATAATAGGGCAAGATGAAAAAAAAAATCTCAATCGCTAGATCTGTGGGTGGTGGTGGGTGAGTAGCTGCTGTTTTAGAACTTTAAATGTGGGTTCCTTGGCATTAGCTCTATTTAAAATAGAGTGGTATCTCTACACGCCCTCTGAAAAGTTAATAGCCCACCTTAAAGGAGATGGTAGCCCTGAAGTGTTTTTATGTTACTAATTATACTGCCCTTGTGGGAGGAGTACACGGCACTTTAGAGAATTCACAGAAGTCAGGGTTCCTCCCCAAACAGCTTCCATGACAGTTTGAGACAGAGGCAACATTGATCAGCAAGTGTCTGGGGGCCTGATGTGAACAGATATATGTCCTTACCCAAACAATCAAGAAATCCCTCAACTGGCCAAATGTGGTGCTGCTGAAAGACAGCTATGGTCACTTTTCCTCTTTTCTTTGTCCTTTCATTTGCTCTGTCCTCTGTTATTTCATTTATTGCCATCAGGTCCAAATTGAGCTGGGGGCTTGTCTCCACCATAGTGACTGTGCCCCCAAAGTTCTCCTGTGTGGTGGGAAAATAAGTGACATGGCCAAACTGTTGAGGATGTGGCTCCCAAAAGACTGACTCTGTGAAGTTATGGGAAGGGAAGGAGGTGCCTAGGAGACCGTTCCTGCCGAGCGTGGGTGGGAGGCCGTTCCAAGTTCAGTCAATGACAAGAAAACTGCTGTGGGGCTCAATGAGAGGCTCCTGGAGTGAGGACTTCTAAGCTGTCGATTTTAGCTGTCCCTGTGACCTCGGCACAGATCAAAACTCTCCCCAGAAAAATGGGAATATCAGCCTGCCAGTGAGGGGTATTATTTCAAACGCTAAAACATTACAAAAGTAAAGACCCAGGGTAAGGAAGGAAAAAGGGGGCTGTGAGTGGAGAGGAAGTGACACGTTTCATGAAATCCGAGCTTTTTAAGGTTGTTTTGGGCACAGATTCAAGAGGAAGTGTCGGTTATTAAGACAAACAATCACTAATCTAATCTCGATCAGGAGACATATTTAAATTCAAGCACACATTTTTTTGACTCTTCTGGATTTTGGATTTTCAATTGAACTCTCTAATATTGAGTGTAAATCTAATGGAAGAAAAACAATGTAAGGAAGGGCCATGTCTGATCTCAGCTACATTATGAAGTTGGAGAAATAATGATCAGCAATTAAGAATAATCAGAAGTGAGGGAACCTCTGCCTAACATCCTCTTTCCTCCTTAACTAGCTAACTTTTCTTTACCTAAGTCTTCCTTCCCCGGAGGGCTTCCCATGCTCCTGTTCTGGTTAGACCGCCCTCCTCAGGCTGCAGCCATCCAAGCCTCTTGTGCATCTACTGGGTGACCAAATCACACCCAGCCAGAGGCCCTTGTTCTTTTATTGCCTCCTCTACTAACTGATTATTTGAAAACTGAAAACACGTGACCACATTCCAATTCAAAGAACATTAAGTCAGGGTCAAATGTAGGTAGGAAAGAGAAAAATAGGGATTATCTCTCTATTGTATTAACTTTGTATTACTACAACAAATTGCCATAGACTTGATGACTGGAAACCACACACATTTGACATTTATTTCCCTTCCTCAGGAGTGTGGACACAGTCTTGTGTTTGGGGAGGGGTGCTTTGCTCAGCCTCTCAGAAGACTGCGATCAGGTGTTAATCCAGGCTGTAGTCTCACTTGAGGGTTTTGAGAGGTGATTTGTTTCTGAGCTCATTGTGATTTTTGAAAAAAGTAATGAATTTTTGTAGTTATGTCACTGAAGTCCCTGTTTTTTGCCACCTGCAAGTTCTAGAGACCAGCAGCAATTCCCAGCGTGAGAGTTTGCTTTCTTAAGACTGACAGGAGAGTCTCCCTCCAGCTGGCTAAGAAAGAGTTTAGATGGCATGACACCGTCGAGAAAGTCAACTTCGTTTGCCCTTACCATATTCTATTCATTAAAAGCAGTTCTCAGGTCCAACTCAGGGGGATGAAATTGTATGAGGACATATTGCAGGTAACTTTAGAATGTGTCTGCCCACCATCGTTATCCATAACCCATTCCACTAGCACAGTTACATTCACTGCACCAAACCCACTGTTTTTTTTTTTTTTTTTTCTTTGATGCTGGCAGGAGAGACATTTATTACTTCTAGTCTGTGCTCCATTATCTGAATCAGTTTTTGTGTTTTGCTATTGCCTATTCAGAAAAGAAATATAACACTGACATTTCTCAGATCATGTGCTATATAAAGATTCTTATGTTGGTTATTCAATTCTGGATTCTCAGTTGCAAGTGCACCCTTCTCATTGTGATGCTAGGACTCTGCAAAAAGTGTTATTTCTCCTTTGTGAACTGGCTCCTTGTTAGTTTCCTTCAATTAGGGCCAGGAGGTCAGGAGGGGAAGAGGGACTTGCTCCTATCATTTGGCTGTTTTTTCCTGTATCACTTCCAAAATGATCTTTCACCCCAGCAGTGGTAGTTGGTAGTTTTTTCCAGCACATTCAGAATTAGCCGTGATGACCCCATCAAAAAGCAACCCTGGCTAGGTAGTAAGACTTTCTTGGGATTCTCTAAGATTGTAAGTTCAGATGACCCTAACACTTTTCTTTGTTGTCTTTAGTGGTGGTGGTATTTTCCTGCACTTATTACTTTAGCATTAGCTAAGTGTCCTCACTTTGCTTTTTCACTATTTCAGCACCTATTTAATCAAATCCCTGCATTATATTCTCTCTGTTAAAATACCTTGTATACTTTATTTTTCTGACTGCTCCTGATGGATATAGTACTACACTTTTTGTCTCCATTGCCAAGAATTGTAGGGTCTCAATAGTTACTATTGATAATTTTACACACCAAAGGAACAGACATTTAGCAAACAGACAAAACTCATCTTCTGGTTTGCAACTTGATACTTTTAGACTGTTGGGCCCAAATTTGACTTTGCCAGATTATTTAAGGATTCCTGGCTAAGTAGTAATAGATAAAAATAGACTCACAGTATGTGATTCATTCACTTCCCAAATTATAGTGAATCATGATTAAAGAGACTCTAGCCCCTAAGAAGCCCAAAGTTAAAAATGATTAAAGCTATTTGTGTGAAGCTATATGATATATTCAAATATTCCCATTTCACAGATGAAGAAACAGAAAGGTTAATTTTCATGCAAGGCTTTATTGCCAATAGAAACCTTACAGTCTATAAATGTCTACTCTAAATGTCTTCAAGTTACAAATGTCTTCTCACCTGGCCCCTGAATTGGTTCCTTTTCCTGTGTTTCTTCACTTTTTTAATGACATCTGTACCAAATTTCAAATTCTGTGAGTCATTGAAAGATGACTTCACATTCTCCTCCTTAAATTAGGCCCACTTCTCCCTCCAAAATGTTTCTCCCATCTGTCCCTTCCATTTATTGTCTATACTCTGAGGTTTGTTTGGGTTCTTGCTATATCTCTCCAAGGCTATTAAAAGAGCCTGCTAAGGCCGGGCATGGTGGTGCATGCCTGTAAACGGCAGCTTAGGAAGCCGCGGCTGAGGCTAGGGATTGCGGTTCGAGCATGGGAGCCGGGAGCATGTAGCGAGACCTAGTTCCAAAAAAATAGAGCTGGGCATGGTGGCACATGCCTGTAATCCTAGCTACCCGGGAAGCTGAGGCTGGGGGTTACTTGAGTCTGTGGTACCCCAGGCAACGTGAGCCTGTGGTTCCATGGGCAAAATTAGCGAGACCTAGTCTCAAAAAAAAAAAAAAAAAAAAAAAAAAAAAAAAAAAAAAAAAAAAAAAAAAAAAAAAAAAAAAAAAAAAAAAAAAAAAAAAAAAAAAAAAAAAAGCCTTCTAAGATTAGTTTCTCTGCTATTATTGTATGGTACACTGCTACCAGAAAAATGTATCTCAAATATAACTCAGAAAACATTACTCCTTTCCTCCAAAACCTTCAGTGACTCCCTATTACTTATAGAGTAACATTCAATTCAAACACCTCAGCTGGAAAGGTAACATTTATTTAAAATTTAATCTGTCATTATCTGGACCTCCTGTTTCTCTTTGTATCCTTCATGACTGCCAAACCTCTTCATAGAGTCTAGAACCTCTTCTACCCATCTTCCTTCCTGATGAAGGTAATACTACTCCTTGTCATGGATTTCTCTCCCCAACCTTACCTCCTTTCAGAAATCCCACCCTTTTTTCAAAGATCCAGCTCAAATATTACCCCCCTCCATCCAACCTTTCTTACTTTTTCCATCTGAATGTCCTTTCTGCTCTCTAAAGTGATTATATAGGGATGATAACAAGAACTGGAGGAGCAGTACAGCTAATATCAATGACAGTCTGTTTCATTACCTGAGACTGTACTGCATCCTTTAACCACACCATCTTATTTAGTTTCTGTGGAGAAATTTAGTATTAAGAATTTCTTTTTTTATAGATAAGCAAACCAACTTACTGAGGTCACATGAATTGTTTAAGATCATAAGAGCTCACTTTCTGTCTTATGTAAATTACTTGTTTTCCTCTTATTTCTCCTCCATGTAGGTTGCTTTGGGAACAGAGGGCATTCTTGGTTCAATTGTGACACCCTGTTCTAAGTTTATGGGGTATCTTGTATATAGTGAGCAATAAATTATCACTTTGCAGAAAAAGTCTCAAATAACTGCTTTAAAACAAACAAATAAATTTATGTATTTACCTTATAATTTCATTCTGGATTTTATCTTTTTTACTCTAAATCACATACATCAAGGGCGAAGGTTTGGGAAAATTTGAAATAAATTGATTCCTGTGTTTCTTCTGTTATAGTTCAAGAAATCATGGTGTGTACTTATCATACAAAGAATCCTTCTGAGTGAATTTCTAGGGGTCATTATATTTTTTAAGATTGAACTTCTACTTATTGGCACATATTAAAGCAGGCATTGCCTGATACACAGGGAAGGAGGTCTGCCTATTTGGAAGAATTGAATGCGGTCAGGGTTGGGAGAAGGCTTATTCAAAAATTGCTCAAATGACTTAGTAAGCAAAGAGTCATGAGTATAGATTCAAGTTCACGAGTTATAACCTTGGGGTCAAGAAGGAGCTCTGTTTTCTTGGGAATAATAAGGTTGACCTTTTAAGAAGGCAGTTTTGTGGAGATGGCCATATAGATAACACCTCGGGATTCTCGCACAGAGGGGCACATTTTTGGTAAATGTATTCAGTTGCCTTTTGCTCTGACTTCAGAGCTTTGAGAACTGTGGGAACTGCTCCCAGATTCTAGATGATTTTCAAAGAACCAAGGACTCCTTATGCAGCTCCACTTCCGGGTGGCCATTTCGTATTCCTGTGAGGGGTTGGGGAACAGAGATGGAAGTGTCTGAGTTGTGGGGGAGGAGGGAAGAAGTTCAGGAAAGAGGCTATGGCAACCAGACTGTCAAACAAATAGAGGAGGAGTAAAGAAAATGGCTATTCAGCATTTTTTTCCTGATTTTTGGCCACTTGTCCAGGAGCCACTCCTTGACCCTTGATGAGGGATGGTAGCTATAATGAGGAAACCCTCTTTTTGTGCACAACAATGGCCTGTTCCTGGTGGGGCCAGAGTTTGGAGGATTTCTGCACTGGGTGCAAAGTCCTATTGCTCTCTTCCCCACTGCCCTGGCTTTAATTGTTCCATCTCATACAAAGGCAGAGATAACTGGTCACTATGGGATACCCTCATTGTCAGTCTTACTATTGCTCAGTCCTCAATTTCCCCACTAAGTTTCAGCTGAACCTAAATTAGCAATCTCTCTGCCCTGGACCCTACAGCTGTTTTGGCCTTTGCCTGGTGAAGTCAAAGATGCTAATTTCCTGACCAGCACTGGGTGGGGAAGCCTTGCCCCCTTCTATTGTTGGTGCCACAGATAGACAAGCAGGCCTGTGTAATTTTTCAAAGAATTCAGAATGGTATAACAACTATATCATTTATCATTCACGTGGGGTAACTTCTAAGAATGAAAAGGTTAGTAATGGTGTTGGGGCCACAAATGAAACCAGAGCTCTCTCTGGCAAACCTGAAATCACTATACCAAAAGGCACATTGGTCTCAATTCAGTTTAACCACATTTCTTAAGTACCTCTGTACCAGGTATTGTCTCCTTTCATAATGACACATGTCAACAGGTTGCAGCAAGACAGAGGATTAAGTACAACAGTGGAAACAGGTACAAAGACAACAGAATGAGGGTGTGGTTACTTTCTGGGGTGATGTTGGGGAAGGTACATAGGAAGGCCTCAATGCAAGGAATTTTAAAAGAAATCGTTCATGGGCAAATAGATGGGGAAGGGGGATCCTATAATAGGAGAAAAGTAAGATCACAGGTACTTAAAAGTGTGTAGGCTGTGTGCGAAGATATAATAAGTTTGGTATTAATGGAGAGCAGAGCATGAAGTAGGAGGGTTGAGAGATAAAAACTAAAGTGAGATTAGGTCATGAATAGCCTTACAGTCCTTAGCAGCCAGATGACATAAACCTGCTTAGAGCACAGTTGGCCAACAGCACACTGTGGGATAAATCCACTTGTTTTTGTAAATCAAGTTTTATTGGAACAAGATCAAGTTCCTTCATATGTACCATGTATGATTGCTTTTACACCACCACAACAAAGGTGAGTAGTTGCAACACAGACAGTATGGCCTGCAAGGCCTAAAATTTCTGTTATTTCATTACAAAGAAAGTTTGGCCACCAGTGGCTGAGAGCCATGATGGAAACTTTGTAAGACTTTAAGTAATAATGTAGATGTACCTCTGATTGAGAGAGATCTTGTGGGGTAGAAGAGACAATACGCTGGTGGAGAAGAAGAAGTGTGGGTGGCTACTGTCAAAGACTATTGCTACAGTCACCCTTATTGAGGATCCAATATATGTCAGACGTGATGTGAAGCTAGGAATAAGGAAATGAGGACCGACCCAGTTCACTCCTCATTACCATGGCACACCAGACAAATAAAGGAAAGGGACTGAATTAGGCCCTAGAAATAAGAAGACTGGAGATGATGATCCAGAGAGACTTCATATAGAACTAGAGATTTAGAGTTTGGGTTTGGGACAGGTGGTTATTGGTGACCTTCTTTGAAAGGGAAACACTTGAGAATTGGGGTTAATTTCAGTTAGCTCTCCCAAAGCCTCTTTGAACTTAATAAATTTGCCTTGTTCTATAAAGTTCTCAGTTTTTTAGAGATTATTGTATGTAGTTTTATTTGGTACTGATCTGGACAAGAATCGATTTAACAGAATGTATGCTATCTTACTTGATTTAGAAAAAAAAAAACCAAAAGCTGACCAAATTTGAAGGAAAAGGTCCTGCAAGGGTTCGTATAGATTCTCCCTTGAGCCAAAGGTGAAAGAGACTGACTTCCTCATGCGTGTAACCCCGGTAAATATATTAGGTGCTCAGCAAATGTGCATTGCATAGAAGTGTTAGCTTGAGTTATGTTGAGATCTGGCATCAACAAACTGTAGATTCCAGGGCTACAATCAAGGTCTGTTTTGAGAAGGGACTATTTAAGTAGTGAGGGCATCCCCAGCGAAAGCACTGGGGATGATGATACAACTAGAAACTAGCAACCCTGAAAACTAACCTGAAGAGGAAAGAAAGGTGTCACTAAACCCCTGTGCTGAATGAGGCTGCAAGGACTTTCAGTGATTGAGGAAACTGTAATCCAGCATAGAAGGAAAAGGGTGCAGATAGAGAGGCAAGGGGAACACTTTCACCCATCTCTCACTTTTACTCTCTGATCTGCTCTCTCCTACTGACTGAAGCCAGTCCCACAGTTAGCGTACCAGAGCCAGGATAACAAGGAGGCTAGTGGCCATCCTCCTGCCATAGATAGCAGAGTCTGTTTCTGATTCTTTCAGTTTGCAAACTTTTGCTCTTGTCATTCATACCTTCTGAGTTGTTAGTAGTATCAGAGATATTGAAGTAGTGGATAATGAAGAATTTGCTATTTAGCTAAGTAAACAGTTACTGTCCATGGATTCCTGCAAGTAGTTCTGGCAGGTACCAGGGACTTTATGTGAGTCACCTACCACACCCATGTAATCTTACCTGGACATTCTTGTACTTAACACTTTTAGAGTATCTTCAACAGCACAAATCACTGCAAACGGGACCCTGGGCCGAGGGGAATTTATAGTTTCCATTTCGATAGACACCAAGAACCTTTCTAAGAAGGCCAATCTATATTCTAAAGGTTTTTGAGCATGTTCATTTCACCACACCTTCTCCCTGTTCTCACTGGGTGCTGGAAAGGCTAGGTATCTATTCTCATAGTGATCGGTCCTTTGCCATTTTTCGTTTGTTAAGCATAGTGCTTTGGGATTGTTGTCTGAAATCAGATGTTTATCTGGGTACAAGCAAGGTCTTTGACACTTATTTTCTGTGTGACCTTAATTAAGGCATGGTTCCTCTTGTGTATAGCAGGGATAAAGATGTTCTTTTCTCTGGACATTGTAAGTGTGGAATGAGGATTAGCTATCATATTTGCCTGCATCTTTTACCCAGTTTTTTTCCCTTGGTGAATTTGAAGTGTGATTGGAGCTCAGGACTGCTGGGCAGAAGAGAACCCATTTCTATATCTCTCATCGAGTGTCTTAAGTGGTTTGCTGTAAGATGACCTGGCATGACCTGGTACCACTTCATGCCTTACCTGAACCTCAGACAAAGGCACATCTGAGTGGCAGAAGGTCACTGGATTTCCTTAGTTCTCCTGGCCTCTTTGGGATCCTGGGTTGTCAGGGTTTGACTAGATGTTCATCCAGGCAGTGTTGCTGCAGGGAGGGACAGCCACCTCCTGCATATTTACACCCGGAAGAAGCTGAGCAGCCTCTGAGCTTGGCCAGCCTTTGCCCTAGCAGCCACCAGATGGAACTGCTGGGAACCCTGAGCCTGCAGGAGGCCAGGTGCTCTGCACTCACTTCTTGCAGTGGCTGAGGGTTGTGGTTGTGGCTGCCTGAGTTATTGCTGCCGTTGAGGATATCACACACCCACAAGGGGAATGCCTCAAGTGACTGAAAAAAAAAAGTGAAGGAGGAAGAGAAGAGCCGCTTCCTTTACAGAGCAGCCTCACAGTTACACAACTCTGACTGTACATTTTCAGACTTTCCGTATGAGGGAAGGTCACCTTAGATAGACAAAAGTGTTTGTGTCATGGTCACAGGAAAGTTCAAAGGTGCGATTATGCTTGAGGTGTTACTCAGAGAGGAACATGTGTATGCGCATATGGAGTCCAACAGCAAGACTGAGGCTCATACCAGAGGGAAGTCACTATCACAGGTGGCAGCATCAGTGCCCAGCATCCTCCCCTTCCTTGATGGGTGTCCACTATGGACCATGGGTGCCCTCACTCATATGAACTCTCAGTCCCATGCTACTACAGCAAGGAACAGAAGATCTTAGTTTCAATAATTAGGAAATAAAGTTCAGAAAGTTTAACTGTCATTACCATCACCCATTATTAGAAAGTGCCATGTTACCTGTGAACACAGATCTTTCTGCTGTCAAAGTTTAAGTTCTTTGCAATGCCCAATGCAGAGTTGCAGAATTTGGAATTGGAAGGTACTTTAGAGTTCATTATTTCTCAGTACCTGAGATCAGAAAATTATTAAGTGGCAACACTGGAACTAGAATCTTCTGTCACCTACTTAAGTACTTTTTTCCCCCAGCAGAGGAGTTATTTCATAAAGATCTTGGCTAAGAAAAGTGGTGAAAGGATAAACACCAATAGCTGGGAAGCAGCAGGGGAAGGTAGAAAGGAGTTATAAGTTATGGATTCAGATTTTGGTTCTAGTGCTTCTTAGTACTATGGACAAGTTACATAACCATGTCATCTTCAGTTTTTCATCTGTAAAATGGCAATATAATAATAATACTGAAATTGAAGTACTGAAAATGAGAGTTGGTATCAGACAAAGGGCATATATTTGAAACGTAAATTATCTATCTCTAGGAGAAAGATTTTGAAATAATGTTGAATCCAAGCCTTAACTTTTTTTTTTTTTTTAACTCAAGGCGAATTGAGAATGGGATTTCAAAAGGTAGGAGCTATTTGTTGAAACTGGAAGTTGTGTAATACTTGGTTAGGAGCATAGACTCTGGAATCATACTTGTGTGCTTTCAAATATCAGCACCAACACTGGATAACTGTGTGACCTTAGGCAAGTCACTGATCTGAAACTAGTTCACCTAACCTCTCTGCTTCAGTTATCTACCTCTGATTGAGGGTGATTGTGATTTTTATTTCATAAGGCTAGATGTAGATTAAATAAGGCAATGCAGCAAAAGCATGTACATTAAATTCTGACTCAGTTGTGCTCAAGAAAATGGTAATCATCATTGTAATAATTATGAAACTTAGGATTTGAGAGTAGAATTAATCATATGTACACATTTAATATGGTGTACTTAGAAATATTCAAGTAGAAAGGCCTGTTCTTCAGATATATAGTACAAAAATCCCAATAATTCATTTTCCTATGTATATACAACTCGATTTTGGAGTGAAACTCCAGTACTGACTGAAACAATTTGGTCAATCATTTTACAAACTGGTTTTTAAAAAATAAGTAATGGCTTGACTGAAGGCATACAAAATGGAGACCTGCTATCTACACACTAGTGATGAAAATGGGAATCATTTTATTTTATGGATAATCGAGCAATATATGAAAAGTCACATGCTTGTTATTAGACCTAATAATTCTACGCCTGAAGCTTTAGTTGTGAAAATAACTAACTCAGTCAGTTCCAAATATGTAGTAAGTGTCCATTTGCTAGGCTCTGCAGATAGAAAAATGAAAAATTTAGTCTAAGATACCCCTTTATAAAATGAAAAGCCTGGTAGAGAATAGTCTTATTATACAAGGAAGTGAATGCTCAGTAAACTAATCATTAATATGTTAAATACAATGAATGAGTTGTATAGGGTCTGTGAACACAAACAACCAAAAGGCCTGATTTAGTTTGGAAAGTCTAGGAAGGCTTCTTGGAGGAAGCTGTGTTTCAGCTGAGACCTAACAGACAGCATGAGTGAGCTGTGAGTGAGGAGGTGTGCAGATGCGCTACAGTGAGCATCCTATGCTAAGGTAATGATCCCTTCAGCTGCAGCGTGTCAAAGAATTTGGAGGAGGTATGCTTCAGCCACACTGATGTTCATTACAACATTATTTATTAAAGTGAAAAACTATAAACAAAATTAGGACAAACTCTCAAATATCTAACAACAAAGGATTGGTTAAATATATTATGTTGTGCTTATTCAAAAAAATATAGGAATTTTATACAACCTCTCATAGACAATTTTATGCTAAAGAAATTCATGCTATTACTGTTTCATGGACAACATTAAAGAACTGTGTATACTATGCAATCCTATTTTTATCAAAGAAGAATGGTGTATATATAGACAGAGAGAAGTCTGAACACGTATGCCAATATGCCAACATGTTAAGGGTAGTTATTTCTTTTATTCTGTAGTATACTTATTTCTCTAGTAGCATAAGAAGTCTTTTCATTTTCTTCTCTTTATTCATATTTATAGTGATCACACACAAACACACACAATCTATAACTATCTATAAAAGTTTTATAACAAGAAAACCTTCATTTTGCCAGTGTTAGGCTGGCAACTGTATAGAATGGCACCATACTGTGGATGCGCTAGAGTTTCCCAGCCTTGAGTTTGGTTCTCCTATCACCCTGTAATCCCAGCACATTTCTGTGAACCTGAAGAAATTCTGTGAACCTGATGATCGTTTCAAGAATTAAATAAAGTAATGCTTACGGAATGTTTAGCAGAGTATGGCCCATTCATAAAAGTTCAGCAAGCTTAGCTAGTGACTTTGGAAAGAAATACAACAATTACGAACATTCACCTTGAAGAAGGTCTTCTTTAGAACCCTTGGTTTTTATTTAGGGTGGGCTGGAGAACAGGCATATTTCCTGTTGTGGTTGCTTACCTCATGACTTTGTGAATGTCAGGGAAGGGTCAGGGAAAGTGTGCAGATGGGCCTGGGGTCCAGCAGACAAAGATTTCCATGACAGACCCTGAGACTGGCAGATGCTCTCCACAGCTCACACACAATTCATCTCCTCTCCCCACGCTCCCTCCCACCCTTTCCTTTCACCTTACTCCCTTACTCCTACCTCTTTTCTATTTTCTGTGCTGAACTTAATTCCCTTTAGGCTGGAGATCCTGCATTGGGTAGGTTGTACCTCATTAGCTTCCTTCTCCTCAGAGTGAGTCCTAACTTCCATGTTGTAAACAGCTACCCCCTACTCTTGGCTTTACAAGCAGAGAATCTTTTCAGGACTCCCCCATTTGGTGTTACATTAGATAGACATGGTAGCAGAGGAGTAGAAGGGAAAGGCAGATGCAGGAAATATTTAGATGAAAAAAAACTACTTAGAGATGAAGGGTGATGAAAGCACTAACTTTGAAGTCAAAGAGCTGGGTTGGAATCCCAGTTCTAGAAATAAAAGTTATTCCTAGTTCATTATCTATAACGTCCAGGGAATTCTTTAAGCCCCTGAGCCTGTTTCTTCATTTGAAAATGGAGACAGTGTTGTCTACCTCTAAGGCTGTTGTGAGGATTAAATGAGAGAAAGTATGGAAATTTTCATCAAGATGACTGGTATTCAGTTTAGATTAATTTTCTTATCTTGTCTCCAGGGTTTTGTGAGGAGGTTGAGGAGGAATGATGGTTGAGGAGGAATGATGGTGCCATTTGGAGAATGGTGAGAACAAACCAGCCTATCTGTGGATGAAGATGTGTTTGACTTCAGGCATGCTGACTTTGAGTTCAAGACAGCCAGTTGGAAAAACCCGTACAGTAACTGAGAAGATGCATAGGCATGTTTTTCTGAACTAGATTCATAATTGATGAGTAGCCAGGAGTAGCCAGCAGATGACAGCTTTGAAGGAGAGAACACAGAGAAGAAAAGAAGAAATGCATTCGGAGCTCAAGAGAATAGATGGGGGGGAGGGGCCCTTTCAAAATCTGACACAGGACAACAAATGGATAAAGGTGGGTGAAGGTTCAAATCATCCAACTTGAAGAATTCAGGAAACTCAAACCTGTGCTTGTTTTTGTTTCATAGAACAGTCCTGAGATCCTCCAACATAATCCATCAGCCTCAGCCAACATAAACTCTGCTCTTGCCCAGTTTCTCTGCTCTCTAAAGCCAACAGACACCCCATCTTCACAGTGTTCCTCCCATCCTCCGGGAATCTCTGTGAAGGTTTTCTGGCCACTCTTCATGGTTCCATGTGAGTCTCACTGTCATGAACACTTTCTTCTCTAGCCACCACAATATAAGTCGCTTGCTTCCAGATCCCTCATATTTCTTGACTAGTGTTTTTTGTTTCTTTAACATTATTTCTTAAGGCTGAAACGTGAAGTGCATATACCAATACTGACCAGTTCATAATGGCTGCTCAGAGAAGAATTCTAAAACTTTTTCAAATTTATTGGGAAAAGCCTTCGTTGATATTCATGTTTAGTGGACATGGGGGAAGTGCCGTACTGTGCTGGTTATTTGCTGACCAGGTTTGTTCTAATACTTTACTTTTCCCAAACCAAAACAAAGGCTTGGTTATAGGTAGTTTATCTGAGAACCACAAATGAACCACAAATGACAAACTGTGGAAGATGAGACAGAGAAAGGAAAAAATGTCAAAAAGCATATGTCATAATGTGGGCTACCAGTAGAGCACCATCTTCCGAGGATTCCTTGGGAAAGTAAGTGTGGTTTACTTCAGAGACCTGCATTGATTTTTGGAGCAATGCACACTTATCCATTCACTCCCATCCTCCATCGCATGACAAGACCCTTAGGCAGAGAACAGGACACTTGAGTAAAGGCTGCCAGAATGTGATATGGGATTTCTCACAGGTGAAACCAAGTGAAAATATGCAGGGATCTCTACTATGATCACTTGCCTATGTTTTCTTTTCACTGTTTTTCTTTTTATTTCTGTTAACTGCTTGAAAAAAAAAAAACCAATGAAAAGCATTTGGCATGTGACTTATACCTAATAAATGTTCAGTAGTCAATAGAAAAGAAATAATAATTGATTTACTTAGGAGGAAAAAGAAAAGGGAAAACAATTATATTCATCCATTGGGATTTCTGGTTTAAAGTCCAGGATTAAACAGTTTGAATTACCTATCATGGAATCCAGCTCCTTAGCCAAAGCAGGATATTTTGAATTTAGACCATTTCATCACACCAGCATCAACTTGACGGTCAGAGAACAAGAAAGATAGTACCCAGAAGAGAACTCTGGGTATTGAGAAAAATCAGGGCATGATTTAAGGTATTTTAATATAGGGACTGCACTCTCCCATATATGGGTCGGTGAGTTGGCCAGGCAGCATGTCTTTAATACAAAATATGGCACCGTTCAACAACAGAATATTTATTATATGCTTTACATTTAAAAATTACCTTTTACATTAAGAAGTTCTCTCACCTCCAATTTGCCATGGATAATGATTATTAACTGAAAAAAATATATAGCTATATCAGAGCCTTCTGCTATGAACAGAACTGACTCTCTCCTCACCAATTCATATGTCAAAACTCAAATCTCTAACGTGACAGTATTTGGAGACAGGGCCTGTGAAGCAGTAATTAAGGCTAAAAGAGGTCATATGAATGGGCCCTGATCTAATAGGTGAGTGTTCTTATGAGAAAAGTAGCAGAAACTAGTGCTCTCTTTACTCCTCCTTCTTTCTCTCATTCTCTCTTCCTGTCTCTCTCCCACCCACTCGCCATCTCATTCCACATGTCAAGACAAGCAAGAAGGAAGTCACACACAAACTAGGAAGAGAGCCCTAACTGAACTGGCCAGAATCTTGAGTTTGGACCTCTCAGCATCCAGAACTATGAGAAAACAATTGGTTGTTGAAGCCACTAAGACTATCAATTTGTTGTCAGTCAGAGCTGACTCTGCAATTGCTCTAGCTAATAGATCATGCTGAAGTCCTGGCATATTATGAAGTGCAGGTTTCATGGGATGAGAGGAGGGCCTTCTCATCCAAAAGTCTGTCTGTGATTTTCATCACAGCCTAGGTGGAGAATATAGGCAGGAATTTTTACACCTTTCTTAGAATCAATGACCAGAGGGTCCCCAGCATTAAGGCCAATGCCTGATTCATGGTCAAAACTCAACAAATGTTTGGTGGGTGTAACTTTGGAGAAACTCAGGTCTAGTATGGAAACATTTGGTTTCCTTTCCCAGGACTCCTCAGCACTGCTTTTTCTCTAATGTCACTTAGATTAAGATGCTAAGGGCTTCTCAAAGCTACCTGCACTTGTACTTTAAGCTTCAAGTCCTAGGTGCATGATCTTGAGCAAATTAAAAGTTTGGTTTGGGATGTCAAAAACAGCTTCAAACCCCAGTAGTTTGTGTTGAAAGTGCAGGGACAACCAGTGTGGTGGTCCTTCTCATCCAAAAGTCTCTCTGTGATTTTCATCACAGACAGGGAAAGGAAGGCAGCGATAAAGTTGTGTTATGCAGGAGGTGAGCACTGTGGGTTGCTGGAGCTTAATCTCCCAAAGGACTCTGGACGTCAGGGGACAGAAAATACATGCTTCAGTATTAAATCTCTAATTTGTCACCAAGGGAAGAGGAGCCAGAGAACAAATACACCAACATCTTCAATTCTAGTTGGTAGCTGTTTCCAGAGGACACTGATTCCTCAAAGTAGCTGAGAGGCAGGAACACAGCAGGCGACTGAGCCTGGCAGAAGCTCTCAGACCAAGTTTTGGCATTTGGAAGCTGAAATGGAAAATGGAAAAATAAAAGAGATAAAATGACAGAAAATGGTAAAATAAGTGAGATAAAATAACATTGCAGCACTTGCAATGTGTAAAACGAGGTCTAGTACCTAGTTCATTGAATGAGTTGATATTTTTAATGCACTTAGTATACTGTGGAGTAGACAAGTGCTCTGACTGATTGTGACAGATTGTATTTATGAGACAGATACAGAAAAATGCTCTCCCAGTTCCATATGCTCTTCCAGAACCCTGCCATTCCCTACTAAGGGTTGGGATCTATTCCTTATATCCCTGAACCAGGTAGAACATTTAGAAGCTGCTGATTTCTGAGGATAAGTCATGAAAAGTGATAGAGTTCAACCTGTCTTTCTGTTTCCATCTGTCTGTCTGTCTTTTTCTGTGCTTGTACACACATACACACACACACACACACTCTGTCTCTCTCTCTCTCACACACACACCCTTTCACCCCTTGGGAACTTAACCCTGAAACTACCACACTGGAGAGAGATCACTTGAAGAAATACTATAGGAGCAGAGTCAAAGTCAAGGAGTCTGAGCATTGGAGTTATCCTAGCTTGGGTGACAGAAGAATAAGTGTATGAGTTTTCAAAATGACCCAAAGTACAGTCATTTAATAAATGCAGCCACCAGAGAGACTCTGAGTCAGATATGCTTAATTACACTGGACTTGAATTCCTGATCCACAGAAACTGTGAAAGATAATGAATAATTATTGTTATTTTAAGACTCCAAGTTTTGAGATAACTCCTATGTAGCCATAGTAACTGGAACAGTGCTTGATAAATAAAATAATATAATTTCACCTCCTCTACTCATAACCCCTCCTAAGATATGAAAGGAAACTTTCATATTCTGGATCCCACATTCTAGCAGATGGTATAACCCAAGCTCATGTTTTTCTAAATGTCATAGCTTCATAATGTTAATCTAATAAGGTTTTATTTCATGTTGATATGTTAAGATCCATATGCAAAGATTAGGTCTAGTCCCAAAGTGGACATTGTGATGATTTAATACCTACTTCCACCCAGTAGAAACCTGGTTGTGTTGTTTCTCACCTCCAGCTCCAGAAGTAGGTCCTGAAGGGTGAAGCCATTAATGAATCCCAGACCTCAGTGATAGGCCCACTTGGATCAGGCCTAAGAAATCAGCATTTTTGGCTTTCCCTGAGAATGGTTAGGGGTGATTGTAATCAGCATTGAGGCCTTTTGCTGGGAAGCATTTTCCTTTGAGAAGTGTCAGGTTCAGACAGCATGTTGGAGTTATCATTTTGCTACCATAAAGAAAACTAGCCTGAGGATGGAATCAATACATGGAAGAGATAAGACAGGGAGAATCAGAGAGAAAACAGTCTAGAACCTTGATCAAATCAAAGCTTAGGCTATGTCGGCTCTTTTAAGCTCAGGAGCCAAGAAATTGCCTTTATTGTTTAAACTATTTGACACAAATTTCCTAATTCTTATAATCAAGTGTCTTAATTCTTAATTCAGGTTTCAATATATCAGATAGTCACTAGAATTAGTCATTAACCTAGAAACTGTATCACTAGAACTCTTCTCCAGAGTTACAAGAGAGGAGCAACAATATATATAAAATTTTCTAATACTTTTTCTGAACATGTCTTCATGAAATAGAGTTTCATCAAGACAATAACTACCCTTCTCCTGATTTCTGAACATTCACACATACTTTGGATTGGGACTTCAGTATTTCTTTTATTTGGGACTGGGGGCACAACTCAACCCTTAATAGTGAAATGGAGATGGTGGCTTGGGAGGCTATTTATGACCAAAACAAAAACACAAGCTTTAGGAAAATTTTGATGAGTGTCTATCAAACACAATTTTGGAGTTGTCCACATGCAAGAAGTTCTTGCATTGATTGTAGAAGAGTGAAAGGCTTGGGGCTCCTGACGAAAGACACTTTGTCTACTGAGACAATGATGGAGAGAAAAGAATCAGCTTCAGGTCCATGAAACACAGAGCCTGTGTTACCTCTTTTTTCTAGTCTAGATGTTGCCATCACAACAATGTCTATTTTGTTGGGCGACTTTTTTTTTTTTTTTTTGGAGTGAATACACACAAAGCTTTGACTTATATTATTCTCATTGCGTCCAACTGAATGAAATTTATGAAGCTTCTTACAGTGTTCTCATTGTTTGGGTTGGGATAATTGAAGTGTCAGGAATATTTGCTTATTGAAAACAACTCTGAACACTAAGCAGGCCAGGGTCACAAGACTTGCTGCTTTGGGAACAGCTGTGTCCTAAGGAATTTCACAGCAAGTGTGCTTTCTCAGGTTTATTCATTTCACACCTGGAAAGAACCAAAGAGATTAGGAACCAGAAAGCCTTATTTTGAATATGAACTTTGCAATTTCCTCCAGAAATGACTGTAACTTTGGGGAAATAACATAAAGTTTTAGAATTAAATTCATCTAAATAAAATGGTTTTATTTACTTCAAGAAATATCTGTAGCTCAAAAGGGATAATCTGTGAGACACTTCATCAAGCATGAAATATACACATGTATCATTAATGGTAAAATGTAATCACATCTACTACTCAGAGAATATCACTGTATTAAGGAGATATAATGAGTCAGTGTTCTTGCTATTTTCTCATTTCTGCCCTGTTCTATGCTTTGGAAGACTGTGTATTACAGATTGAAATTATCAAGACTTCCTTTTCTTGTGGTTTCTGGTTGGGTTTGGCCAGTAAGACATGCTGATAAGTCCTGGTACTGGGAGGAGAGGGAAGATGAGGTGTTTATTTCTCATGCTCATTCCTTGACCACGAGAGATACAGGCTATACATGGGCCCCATAACCATAGCTCCAACTGGACAGCCTTTACCATCCCTGGAACCTTCACTAGGCTCCAGGTAACATCATTCCTCTTTCTTTCAGTTTGAGGTGGTTAATTGTCATCACTGTGATCAATTCTGATATCTGTCCCTCCATTATCTTCATTATCTCTTTGTTGCCACCTTTGGCCCTTTGAATGTGCCATCTGATTCTCAGTGACCCTGATTGCCACTATCATGACCTCGATGTGGACACTAACTCAACTTTTGCTGGATGGATAATTCTGTCTCTTGCTTGGGGTGGTCTGTGTTTTCTCTTGTTTGACCTTTGGGTAGGTCTGGAAATGAATCTTGCAGAACTGGGAATCTCTGGTTCTTGACAAAGCACAAGGATTCAGAGGTAGTGATATTTCTCATCAGCAAATTGGATGCTTTTTTCAGGTCTATGGTAGGCTAGGCTGTCTGCCACTATCTACATATCTGTTTTCTCTGAGTTCAGTCAGTCCTTCCCTCACACTCATCCACTCCTCTCAATTCCCAGTCTTCATTTCTGGCCTCATGTCCTGCCCTTGGTCTTCATTGATACTCCCTAAATCTTCTGTTTCTACTAAACCACTCCAAACTTCCTAATATTTTCAGTCTGCCCTGACTTGGAATCGTGTCTCATCTTTAACATCTTCACTTGCTCCTTTTGTGTAAGCAGGTCCCATAAACCATTGCTTTTGTCCTTCAACACATTTTTCACATTCCCATTGTCTTGGTTCAGACCTCTTGGTACAATTTCTGTGATGGGATTTTCAACTGACCTTCCATTCTCTGCATGCTCTCCCCAACTCTGTTCATCCCATTGACTTCTGCTGTGAGAGTTTTTCCAAAACTTGGTTTTTATTGTGTACCTTTTCTGCCTGTCTTTCAGTGGCTTTGCTATTCATAATACAGAATGTGGACATCTGATCTTATTTAAAGCACAGTAGTCAGCAAATAAAAATGTGAAATATGATGACTTAGTTAAACTGCCAATTCTTTAAGAGACCAGGAACTCATATATATTTTGGATAGTAGTGGGTCTGTAGCACTAAAGCTACCAAGATAGAATTTGAGTCTATGAAGGAACACTAATGATAGCGATGATGATAGGAATGGGGATGATGATGATGATGATGATGATGATGATGATGATGATATTAAAACTTAAGATATCTACCATATCTATGTTTTGAGTACTATGTCCTTCATGTGTGTGAAATTCTTTCGTGCTTATAATCAACTCATGAAATTAGTTACTAAAATGGCTACTTTATAAATTAGGAAATGGAAGTGCCAAGCAATTTAGTAAATTCATTAAATCATACCTCTATTAAGGGGCAAGTTTAATTCAAACTTGAATCCAGCAAATAAAACCTATTCTACCACCCAAATCAGGTAGACTTTTGGAGGTCTCATGCAGGTATGCATGGATGTAGTGTACGCAAATACAGCTGTGGTACCATGTCTATCTCATCTTCCTTTCAGCAAGGGCAAGATCTTGTCTTAAAGTTGTTTGTACTCCTCTAGTGGTACTGAGAATAGTGCTTTGTACATTATAGTGCTTTGATTATTATTAATCAATGAATAATAGTTTATTCATTGATTTCCACTCTAAACCACTTTGTGCCTAAATTTCAATTTTCTTAGCCAGAGTTTCACTGTGGAAACAAATAGAAATTCTTTCTCCAACCCTTCATTTTTATAAATACTTCAGATTATCTAAATACTTGTCTCTAGAATTCTTCCCTTGAAGTTGCTTTGTACCATGATCTTAAGCTGACCATGCTTCTGGCCATTCTTCCCTATGTAGTCACCAGTTTAGGCCTGTTCACAAAAGAATTTGTTTGAGATTGGGAAGGCAGAAGGGAGGAAGCAACAACTCTCTGTAGAGTGGTAAAGGGCTCTTGGCCCATGCTGAGCATTTATCACTTTCTGTTGGTGTGGAAAAGACCTTGATCTATTGTTCCTTCAGCTCCCTTCCACGCCAAGATCTTTCTTCAGATTTCCTGGTCTGTGGTTTGCCATGTGAGTAGTTCCATGGAAAGGGTGTCCTGTGTTGTCCAAATCAAAGTCAATGACAGATAGATGTAGGTTCTACCTGTACTGATTGGTTCTAGTGTTTCTTATACTACCAGTTTATGTCATGTCCCCCACTGTGGCTCTCCACATTCCTTCTTGATTACCAGATCTGCTGAATCACAATGAATCTAGGTCCCCACTCAATGTGGAGGCAATAATCTGTTTTCTACTCCACCAGCTCTCACAGTTGTGCAAGGTCTGATCTCTATATAAACCACATATTCTGTGTCATACAGAGACTGCTTCTCTTTTCAAGGTCTAGCCAAGATACCCTTCTTCCTGGGTCCCTAGAACAGTATCCTTGGTCACATTGGCTGCCCCCCAAAAATAGGTTCATGGTGATTGGTTGAAGTCACCATCAAAGTGGGAAAACACCTAGGATTGGTGAACCTCTCATACTCTTTCTCTTTCCTTCCCCACAAGATTGTGGTAGTATATAAGGTGGCAGGAGCTAAAGCAGATCTGACTCATTATGAAACACAGTGGAAGACAACCTAGAGATATTCAAGGTTGTATCTCAACTAGCAAACCTGAGCTGAACTTAGCTCTACTGTTTCTGCTTCTGGAAGTTGTGTAGCCACCCCCACCATTTCGTGGTTGCTTTCAGACATCACTGGCCTCCATGGCACCTATGTATGGAGCTGCACTTGTGATTAGTCATAGTCAGACTAGAGTAAGGAATTGCCTATAGTAAATACTATGTATGATCCTAGAAACTTTGAAGATTGCTATTTCAAAATGGAATTTGTGTTCAGAGCTGTACAACTCAAGAAACCATGCTATTTTCACTGCATTTTGCAGATGATACCTTTTTCACACATATGCATTCTTTTTATATCAGACATCAAGAAGAGTAATCTAAAGAAATGATACTCTAATGGTGAAATTTCACATTTTTAGACTCCTGGTTAAAGGCAGGTATCTTTGAATCAGTCTTCAGAGCCTGTGGAATCATAACACTTACTATAGGTAACTAGATCTTCAGTAGTGATTATGATGGAGTATATACACATTGAATTATAATACTTGAAATCAATATTATGCTATAAACCAAAATAATTTCAGTAAATTAACTTAAAATTTTTTTCTTAATAAAAGCAGGTCAGTCAGGAGTCATTGTTCATGTTACACTTGCATTTTGCCTGTGGGGAATCCTTTCTACGACTTTTAAGTTCATTTCAGGAAGTTTTGTCATAGTCATTTATCTATTTGATGCCTAGCCTATGTGATGAAAGGCTCAACAATTACATTCATGACCTGAAGGGGCTCTGCCTGTCGAAGCTTCGTCAAGAACCATCATAAGTGAGTTCAGAAACAGTCATCTGAGCCAGTAAGAAAACATTCTGTTTGTTTAAATCACTGAGCTACAAAAACATTTCCGGGACACACTTTTTCCAAATACACTGATCTATGACACTTACTTGTTTTATAAGATACAACTCTTCTTGATGTGTCATTTATCTGCTGATTTATGCTTCTTTAGATAGCAGTACTGACTTTACTATATCCAAGTCATGGAAGATTTTCTGCCGTAACTACTGATTTCATGAGCAGTCTCCTTCCTTCCTTCCAATAGGAACACAGGGTTAATAAACTGTGACCATTAAGCAGCATTCACCAATTTTTGTGTGCCCTTTTCCCACAAGACAAATTATAGTGACAGAGGAAAGATGTAATCCCTGCACATTCTCTTGCTATAAACTTCCCTGTCTCAAATGGACACTAGCTTGTCGTTTGGTATTTCCATGGGAGAATTCGCAAGTACTTTGCTCCATACTCTGCAAGAGATATGAAAAACTGCATACACCTCAGGGGAGCTGAGAGGTATAGTTAGGCCAGCTTTTTCAATTGAGGCAGGGGAACAAGTACCCAGTCTATTGGCTCACACTTCAGAGGGGGCTGCAATCCCTCTGTCTGCTTCTAAGAATTCAAGAGACTTATCAATGCTGGGACCATCAAGCAAGGGAAGAAAAGAACCTTCAGCAGAGAGGTGGAAACTTGCCAGGAATAACACTCTGAGTTAACCTTCCTGCCTGCCTTCCTGCCTGCCTGCCTGCCTGCCTGCCTGCCTGCCTGCCTGCCTGCCTCCCTCCCTC